>JBBPBS010000753.1:3639221-3715974 GCA_037974835.1 Cicer judaicum | reverse complement strand
TATAATCATTAAGAATAATTAAAAATAATAATTGTGATTTTCAAAATATCCTTCACTGAAATAAAATTGAAATTAAAATTTATAAAATAAAATACTGAATTTAATTTTGTTATAAAGTACCAAATTTAAATTCTTCTAAAATAGTTGCTAAATTATGATTAATTTTACTTTGATTAATAAAAATATATATAAAAATAGCATTACTAATATTTAAATGAAATAAACCGTTGACAACACTAACTGGACGTACGTACGACCAAGGACGGTATAACGATAACGAATAAACAATCGGGGTGGATTCTCTCCAAGTCTCCATCCAATGTCCTATTTGACTATTCAGTATTGTCCTCGTACGGCGCACGTTAGTGAAAACAATTATGTTGCTGCTTTTTAGTTTTGGCAGTTATGATTTATTTCTTTTTCTTCCTCTATATTGGGCATGTGCTGTCCCACTCTCTATGTACGTGGCTGTTCTCTTCTGGTTTAGGTACACACAGACAGGCACCATGTGCTTATCATTCTTTGGCTTTTATATATCACATGTGCTCTTGTAGTGTTAGTCTATTTATTTTTTATTTCTTTTAGTTATATTCAATTTTTATGTTAGTATTTAGTTTCTAATATTAACTTTAGTCTACGTTTTATTTAGGATTGGTGAAATGGTATTTCTCTTCCATTCACGAAAATAAGAGGTCTACGAAATTAAGAACAACGACAAAATCGACGATGTTAGAGGAAATCATTGAGGTTAAATTTGATTGTTCTTCATTTTACTTCTATTTATTGATTCTTTTCATAAAGGATTTAGATTTTTTTGTATTAAGGTGTTTATTTGTGTTAAGTTTTTTTTTCTTCCTTTTTTATGATTCATATTTTTTTTATGTTTTCTTCTCTTGTGATGTGTGTTTTGATCTTTGTGCATATTTTTTTATTATGTGTGTTGTGTTTTTGAATTGTAACTTTGTAAGTAGTAAATAGTAAACTTGAGTGTATTACGTCATAGGGAAGGAAATGGTGATTTTGTTCGTACCTTCTACCATGATTTAAAGATAAATTGGCGTGTGTAATTCAGATTGGTAGTCCTATTTTGAAGTTGTGGATAACTTGCACAAATTGAGTTATCTATTAGTAGATTTTATGACATAACAAAATTGCATGAAAATGTGCATCTTTTTTGTTGTGCACGCACTACCACAATCTGGTATAATTGATGACATTGGGCTTCTTGCTATAGGTTATAAAGTGAAAGGGCCAAAATGAACTGGATAAGGAGAAATGGGGATTGTGAGAAAGAAAATGACAAAATTTAGTGAGAGAGATAAGCTTATTTGGACGGTCCAAATACAAATGAATTCATCAGAAATTTTAATGACAAAGAGGTTATATGCACAATTTTAAATGATGTTATTAAAGACTATAATTGTAGCGAGCACAATCACTTAAAAAATGTATTTTGATGATTCAAAAAAAAAAAAAAAAACTAGAATGTAGCAAAAAAATTATCATCGAAATTGATAAAAGGCAAATACATTTTAGGTGAAATAGGTAGTAAAAAAAATAATTTAAGACGTAAGGATAAGGTAACTATTGGGGTTGATAAAGGCAAGAGATCAACTTGTTTGGAGAAAGTTGATAGTAAATGCAAGAATTTTAGTGTAGGCAAGAATGACAGTAAAGAAAACATTGCAACCGCAGCAACAAGAATCAGTTATGCACTAACAAATGGATCATCCAAAAAAATCGAGTCGAAACAACGTGCTCCTACACATCCACCGACAACAAAAGAAAAAACTATTAGTTAGAAGATTGAATGAAGCTGCAACATAAGAACTAAATGTGTGAAGATATCTTGGAAATACTTTTTTTATATGTAATTTGGTCCCTTTAATGAAGTATTTTTGGAACATTTGAATGTATATCTGGAACCTTCTTCTATGAACTATTTTGGGAAACTTTGATTATTTTTTTCTTCTAAGAAAAGAAACTCTATTAAACCAGACACATGTCCAAAGCCAAATGTACAAAAATTTGATTAGTATTAAGCCAAATAGAATTGGACACGTGCTACCCTATTTTTACTCCTCCCAATGAAATTGATAAAAATTGTTGGTGCTGCGTTGTTGCTTCCTCTTCTAACTACTTTGATGTGTTTTGGGAACATTGTTCCAACTTAATTGCTATAATTATTCCAACTTAACTTCTTTGATTGAAAGAAAAAAAAATTATGGAAAATTCATTATAGACTTGTTAAACAACATTGCTCATGTTAACAGTCATAACATCACAAAGGCAAGCATTCATAAATACCAACATAAAATTTGTATACAATAAACATCATAATTCATTCACATTTTTTATTTATAAATATTAGATATAACTATTCAAACTTAACATCTTATAACAACTTCAAATACATTGATTTCAGCGTAACATATTAAATACTTCAATTCAAATACATTGATGGACTTGCATATGGTCTGCAACTAGACAACATCATTCTCATTCAAACCAAATTGAACCAAAAAAATACACACCATACACAATGGAAAACTTAAGTCATTTTGTTCTACTACATAGCTCATGTTTTAACATGCATGTTTCATCCTCTAGCTTAGCATGTTTTGCTCTTCAACCTTGTAATTTTTAAACTACGTTCATCCAATAATTTCATCAAACCACTCACCACAAGAAAATTGAATATTATAGCAAATTTAATTATGTCAGTAATAAGGCGATTGTTAATATTACAAGCGGTCTAAAAGGGAATTATGTCACTAATCACATTTGTTTTTGCATGGTAAATGTTACATTCGGCCAAAGTTACTGTAGACTTTCATTTTTTTTTGGCTTCAAAAAGGGATGTTAAAAATATATATATTTTAAAAAAGTTATTACAAAAAATAATATAATTAAAACAAATACATTAAAATTACAATTTTTTGTCATTAATAATTTATAAATTAAAAGGTCACATATATAAACAAAAGAATACATATATCAAAATTTGCTTTAAGCCTCACCTACAATTAAATGTGTTTGTAACTTAGTAGATTTGTATTGCTTTCAACTCTTGAAATTCTTTGAACATCTCTTATCTCACCAACGCGAATACTTCTGCGGAACAAATGATTACTCTTGTACTAGATTTCTTTATATCCCGGAAATGCAATCTTTTACAATCAAAAAAGGGAAAAAAAACTTGCAGGTACACTTTCTTCGTATTATTTTCTACTTGTTTTAATTGAACCGAAGTCTCACTCTCTTATCATTCATCCAAGACTCACCCTTAAGATCAAGGTTTCTCAAACTAACCACATAATCCCTTTCACATCAATGTCCAACTTGCTTGCATCCAACGACACCACAATCCACTGTACCTTCACGACTTATCTAAAACAATACCAATACCCTTGCAATCTCCATTTTCTTTTTCTAATAAAATTTAGAATGAAAAAGAAAATATTGATTCCGTAGAAAATAAATATAAAAGAAATTATTTATCTCCCTCCAATGACAGGACAAGAGATTGAGCTTGCAACTTACAATCCAATACCTGTCTTTTTAATCTAGATCAAATCAGACACTACTAGAGACCATGCAAAATTACTCTGGTACAGAGTTTTTTATTTTGCAATATTTATAAAAAATCAATAAAAAAATAAAAAAATAAAACGCAGGGACACGATGCTCCTTGTCTCTACTCTCTAAGTATCATCATATCTATTTCATCCTCGTCATTGGTCAGATTTATCCGGAACACGCACATATGATGAGAGTGAGAGAAAGGGACAGTGATTTATACTCTTTTTGACAAAAAGTGTTTTGTTAACATAAACAATATCCGACATGTTTTGCTATTTTTCATAATGTTATTAAACAGACATTTTAGAATGATATAAAAACATAAATTTTATTATATCTATCTGATACATTTTTCAAAATAAATCAAAGCAGATTATATTTCCTGAATTTAAAAAAAATCAAGTAGATTGCAATAAAATATTATGTTCCTGTTCAATAGCTTTTAAAATAAATATAAGATCCACCCGGCATAGAAAAATATCTAGGAGAAGCTTCTAATAAAGAGATCAGCATTTGTTTCATATCTTACAATTATATCACACTTGCACAAATCATCATAGAAAATATTGTTGATGCTGTTATATCAATGTAATTCCTCTGTTACAACATTAATATCAATCACTATTGCAACAAATTTTTGAATTTTCCTAGGGACAATTCCTTAACTACAAAACAACAATAATCCTATTGCTACAAGTACAACAATATTTGTATGGTCCATCAGCACCAATTTCCTAATTGCTCTTTCAGCTGATCAATTTCAAATCCTTTAATTCCTTGCTTTATATTGATATATCTACAAAACACAAAATTTTCAATTAAAGCCTCTTGGTAAACAAGTATAATCAAATCTAGTATCCTTTTGTTCTCCTCTTTTTGGTTTGGAGATTTTCTGAATGGTCACCATTCTTTCCAGATTTATGGATAGGTTTCTTACTTTTCCGAATAACCCTCTGCGCCAATGTCTTAAGCGAAATTGTAACATCCAAAGGACGAAGAACCTCCTTCAACTCCTGCCAATCAAGATCTTCAGAGTCACCATCTTCATATAGAACTCTATACCACCCAGATTCTTTCTCATAATCAGTTACTTTACCCAAGAAATAATTTCCCTTAAACAACTTTAGGACATCCCTCCCTACGAACCATTCTCCCAAACTAAAATGCACATGTGTTCCAACAATGCTCGAAGCATTACTGGAAGGAACAGCGCTGCAACCGGGGACTATTTCAGGCACCCCATTAATCACAACAGCAGGCTCTCCAGGTAACTCATAAACCCCAGTTGCAGAAGCATTCGATTCCTGCTTATTTCCGTTCTCTTCCATTTCAAACAGAAACCTAAAACACAAAAATTTAATCAATTAAATATGAAATCATAATGTCTTGTCTAAATCCTAAATCTACATCAAGATTTTCACTAAAGATTGACAAAAATCAATCAAAGAACCATACAAATCACACAAGATAATTGATTGCCTAAAAAAATTTAAAAATCACATTTTTTTCAGAACCTTAAATGGATGCAAATCTACCAAATCATCACTATGGTTTTCCTTTCACAAAACAATTCAAATAAATTGAATTTGAAATCTACCATATCATTTACCAAATTTTAAAAAGAACCTAAAATTGAATTTGAAATAAAGAGATTTTTAGTAGTCAATTCATTAGTAACAGTCACTTGGAGGCAAAAATAATTCAAATCCAAAACACCATAGCAAGTTAAATAATAATCAAAATAATTTTTCCAATTCAAAGATTACACCTCACATAAAAGTGAATAAAAAAACAAAAACAAAAAATTGTTACAGTTTGTAGCCACTACTGTTCCCCCTTTTGAAAAAATTTAAAAATTTCAATTTTCCTCTCCATGACAAAAAAAAAAAAACACTTTATCTTGTTATCGTGAATGAAATCAATGAGAGAGTTCGTACCGTAAAATTGAAGCCTTATTTTGATGTGGCGAGTACCCGAGAAGAAGGTTTTGAAGGAATTGCGGTGTTCTGCTGTATCGTTACGCCTATCAAAATGTGGGATTTTCAAAGTGCAGTTTTAATTGCTTAACGGAAGCATATGGCTTCCGAAGATGCAACTCTGAAAACCCTAATACGGTGGCGACGATGACAGTAGAAACAATTTGGCCGCACTGTACTCCTCTCGGGTTAAACGCATCGTTCCACTTCTGTCTTCTTTTTCATTTATAGACTCATTTTATAATTATTCTTTTATTACAAAAATTATTTTTTTATTACAAAAATTATTTAATAATAAGTTTTCCTTTTATGAATTTCTGAATTGGTGCACTTTTTTGGGTTTTTACGTTTCAAAAGTTTTTTTTTAATAATTATTTATATTTTTTAATAATTATAAGGCATTTCAGTCAAAACATAATAATTATAAAGTTTTATTTTAGTTTTTAATTTTTTAACCAGATATTTATTTTAAATATTTGAAAACAATAAATTAATATTTGGAAGTTACTATTGAAATAAATAAATAGTTTTCATTAACTTTTTTATTATCTATTTTTATGTCTTGTGTCTTTACATAAAATTAAAATTTGACCATGTAAATATTTTTATTAAAATTTTGACCTTGTAAACACTTAATTTATTCTTTCTCATTTTAAATATTTATATTTTTTTGACTTATGTTTAAAAATATTTATATAGAAAAATTTTAAATAAATAAAAAAATGTTTTCACTATTTCTTACTTTTTGTTTTGTTCATGCATTCTCTTCAAAAATAATTTGTTGATAAGGGAACAAAAAAAGAGAAAGATTAAAAGACATGATAAAAACATAATGTAATCAAAACACCAGCCTATTAGACAATGTAAATACATTGAATACAAAAAAAAAATTATTTATACACATAATCTTAAAATTTTGATTAAATAATATTTTTTTTAAAGAATAGTATTTTTTGTTTTTATAAAATAATAATTTATAAATATTAATTAAAAAATATTTAATAATATTTCTAACACTAATATATTTTAAATATCAAGTAACAACAAAAAATTACATTTCTTTTCGATATATCATTAAATAAAGTGTAACAAAAAGTTGAATATAGTAGAATATTTTATTTTGTTAATTTTCGGTAGTATATATTATATATACAAAGTTATCTACATTATTAATTTTGGTCTTGGGACTGTGCTGCTGGAATAATTAAGTACCTGTAATGGAACACTGTTTTTTCTCATTTTTTCAGGTGGCGCAATGCATAATAGTAACATGCAAACGTGCATATGTGAGTCTTACCTATATTTAGTTCTGGAAATCGAATATATCTACATCTAATTTTCACTGGCATCGCATTTTATAGTTGCGATTCACCACATCGAAAAGACCCAATTAACCATTTATATATAGCTAGGTTGACCTAATACATATGTTTACATGTGGACCAATCATTTATCTCCCCAAACAAGTTCATATACTGTGCTTGTTTTCTGGCTATGGCTATTGCTTTTCCACAAATAGTCTATGTGCATATGTTGGCATGTAGTCATACTATTGTAGTTTAGTTGTATTTGGATTCTATAACGTACTATGTACACCACGGTTTTAGGGACACGCACACTCTTAACAACAATAACTCTTCATAATACGATTTATCTACATTTTTCAAGAAAACAGTGTGACTCATGCAACAAAGGAGTTCGTAGAATCATAGTTCTTAAGCCTCATGATAAGTTTTATGTAGGGGTGTCTCCTTTTATGCTTTGTTCTTGGATTTGTTTGTTGTTTGTGTTACACAATTATCTTGTAGAGGTAGTTATGTTTTGAGTGAATATGCAAATTGTAAGTGTGAAACAAAATAATCATTAATTTTTGTGAATAGACAAATAGATCATTGAAAAATTGGAGCATTTTTATCTGATTTTCTTAGTAGTGTGAACTTCAAAGGAAAACTAGTTGCTAATGAGTTATTATTTATGTAGGATTATATTCTAATGTGACATAATGTATTAATGGATATATAATTCCTAAATTCAGTAAACAAAATTACGTTTAACGAATTGATTCCTTAAATGACTTTATAATAATTATTTAGAAAAGCGGGTGTATAGTATCATGTGCGACCTTATCAATTTCAATACACATTAATTTCAATTTATATTAAAGATCAATACATGTTTTATTTTTCAATGTATCTCTACATATCTCATTATGATGATACATTATTTGATTTTCATATCTCCAATGCAATGTTTTTTTTTCTTTTCTAATTTCAATACATGTTTTCTTGCCCAATATATTTATGCACACCACGCTTCGAGAATACATTAATTATTTTCCTTATTTTAAATGCATTGTTTGTTATTCCACTTCGAATGCATCTTAATCTTTTTTATGTATCTTTATAGATCTCATTATAAAGATACATTAATTACTTTTCATATTTTTAATGCATCTTTTTTTCTTCTAATTTCAATACATGTTTTCCTTTTTCAATGTATCTCTACACATCTCATGTTGTACATGGGTAAATTTGGGTTGAGTTTGGTCAAAATCAGTACCCAAACCATGAAGAGGATTCCAATTTGGGTTTGAAAAATAAAATGTCACTTACAACATTATGTTGTTTTAGGTTAAATCTCTTATTTTTAGTTTGGATTGAGTTGGGTCCTGATTTATCCAAATTCTTTTTGTTTTTAAATCAAATCATATTCTTAGCAAAATAATTTACTTTACCTTATTTTTTTCAAAAACATAATATAACTTATTTTTACTATTGTTTTCGCATCAAATATATACACATAATAAATATTAAATTTGTAAATTGCATCTTAAAATACTTGCAAGCATGAAAATACAAAAAGTTGTAAGACCTAAAATAACATAAAAAATTTGTCAGCAACAAAATAAAAAAAAAGTGCAAGATCCTAAAATAGTCAAAAAAATAGTCGATCCATGAACCAAACCTTATAAAATCTATGGTTTTAAAAGAAGTAAGAATTACATTAAAAAAATGGGGAATTTGGGTTGTCTAATTTTATTTGGGTCAATTTTCACCCAATACCCAATTTAAATGACCAATTTTCTTGTTTTAAAAACTAAATTTGTCCAACCCAAACCATTTTTTATGGGTCGATCTAGGTTGGTTTAACTAGTTTGGTCGATTTTATCCAACCCATGAACACCTTTACATATCACATTAGGGATACCTTAACGTATTTATATGTTTCCAATGCATTATGAAGTGGAAATCTCATACATGATAATTGTATGGTTGTGAGAGGCCACAAGTAAAGGGGAGTCTTTCCTTCAGTGGATGTTGATAGTTGCGAGCTACAACCAATGAATTGAGAGGATAGCTACAACTTGTAACAACACTCCACAACGACAAATGAGTGTTAGTGTATCCTTAATTTTCATTCAACCTATTTCATAACAAAGGAGATTTTTAGATTGCTAAAAGTGAGTGTTTGGAAGATCAAGATAAGACTTTGAAGATATATATGTCAAATAATATTATTCGAAATAATTCTTTACTTAGGTTGGTTGATCATTCGACACCTTTTTTCTACTCACTATTTATTTTTAACTAATTTACTTGAACTTAAATTTTATCACATGTTATACTATTATATTTAAACAAAGCAAAACATTTCTATATAAAAAAATGCATGGTATATTATTATATTTATCAAATATTGAGATCAACCAAAATAAATTAAAGGTTCTTGTGTTAATGTGTGATCTTCCTTCATTTCATGACAAAAATGAAATAATAAAGAAATTGGATTGGTGTTCGTTAATGTTTTGAATCTTGATGATGCGTAATGAAATTTTTTAATAGGTTGCTTTGATATTGCCCTATGCAAGATAATTAGGGTGAACTTCTTGATGTGTCCTCTCCCACTACTTCTCAAGGTCCCCTTGAGTTTGACATTAACAGTGACCTACTATATTTTTTATTTGGTTATATTAGTGAGCCATTAAGGTTCTAATTAATTATTTTTCTAATATTATTTTCTTTATATTACAATGGATATATACTTGAAAATGTCTTTTAAAAATTTGTACTATATCTATATTTTCTGAAAATAACATATGTTTCGTTTTTAATGATGTTGAAAAGGTTAATGAATGGGTAATGATATTAATATCATCAAAATAGTAGTTTCAGAGTTAACCATAAGAAAAAAGTTGAGAAAAATATTTGTCTTCATTTTCAAAATTTTCAGTAGCAAAATAATAAAGTTGAGAAAATTTAAGTCTACTTAATTTTTTTTGCTTACAAAATTTCTAGTAAACAAAAATAAGTGTTATTTATCCTATCAAAATTTTTCGTTTTTAAAATGCAAACGAAAAAAAAAAGTTGAAAAGAGATCAGAAACTGGTTGAATTTTTTGATGGATATTTTTCAATTTGAAAGATGGATTATAAAATAATTATTTTATTAATTGAAAAATTTTAAAATAAAATTTATAGTAGAAATTAACTATCAAAATTTTTTGAATAGTAATATAACTAACGAAAAAAAAAATTTAACAAATTATCGGAAAACAACTTTTTTCCAAAAAAGATTGTCGATAAGAAATTTCAGAATTTTATTTTTTTGGTTTTTGTATTTTTCGAAGAGTAGCATGTGTAAATTGTCCAAAAAAATTTAATTTTAATGTTAATTATAAGGGTATTTAGAAAAGAACAAAGAGAAAAACTACCAATGTGAAGGGAGGTATAAATCTAAAGATGAGGTACAAAATCAAATTTTCTGGAGTTCAAGAATTCGGCCCACAAATCAATGGATCAAAATCCTGGGAATGGACCTAAAAGAATAAAGCTGAGAGCCTTACTTAGCCTTCAAGAATGTGATCAAATAATTTCCCTATACTATCTCCTTTTTTCTTTTAATAGACACTATACTATCTCCATTTGATGTTAAGTATATTTCTTTTTAACAAGCCCAGGAAAATATCATTTAGAAAAAGTTAATATAAACAAAAGGTATATTTAGAAAAACTACTAAAATAGAGTTTAAGTTTCGAATAAGAAATTATAAACTCAACGCCATAACAACCGATATCAAAACTTGAAAAATAATTTGTTAAACGTTAAACATGAAAAGACTTCAAATCAAAGACAAACAATCGTATTCCTCCATCAACTATTGAAGTTAAATTGAAAATTCTTTCAACTCTGATTTAAGCCACCGCCATGAATGCACTTTGATACAATCTACTAATTGAGTTATGTTGAACTCCACTTGTTTTTTATTTTAAAAAATATTCATTCAATCAAATTAAAATAGTACATTAATCGAGAATAACACAAATACAAATTTATTAAATTGAAAAAGATAAATCTACAAATAAGTTCACTAGTGAGATTGAAATCATTAGTTAAATCAGTCTATAATAAATCAAAATAAATCTAAAAAAAATGAATACTGCAACAAGATAGAAAAATAAATCAATGTAGCAATTAGTTGGTGAGATAGCACCCAAAAAGAAAACCAAAAAATAATTGATTTATATGAAAATGACTTATTTAAGTAAAATTATAGAAAAAAACGATATAAAGAAGTGATTTTGAATTAAAAGATGTCTTACACCACCTTTTTATGAAAAAGATGAAGTTAAATGAGACATAGCAAGAAGACGAATGCTACCTAAAAAATAGTTATTTATGAACTCCACCCGCTTAAACACACGATTATTGCATTATTTCCATATAATTCATAAACCAAGTGCATATCAACCATTAATAAGTCTTTAATTCAAAATAGGTTAAATTATCTTTTAAATTATTTGTATGAAATGGAGATAGTATAGAATACTATAAAAACAAAGGACTGTTAGTGAACAATTATCTTAAACTATTTGTTTTTCAACCAATCAAATACTATATTTTTTATGTAACTACTTCTTTAGCAACTATTAATAAGAGTCTTTTATTCAACATTTACTAATTTTTTAAAGCGTGTATAACATTTAAAGACACATAATATGAGATGGTTATAATATTTAACTATACTTTTAATCAATCGATGGGAAAGTATAAAATTTAAAACTGAAGTGTGTATATCCTTTCAAAAATAAAAACTGAAGTGTATTCATAGTTTAGATTTTGACACATATTGAGTGATATTCATTTGTATTTTTATATATATTTTTTGGTTCTCTGAACCTGCTTAATAAGATGTGTCCGTTACATAGAAATAAAGTGGACCAACTCCAATCAAAATGTCAAATAGACTAAAGATGGAGGTCTTGCTAGGTTCCCTTTTACATTAATTTGTTCATAAATAGGATTCGGTGGAACATTTTGTTGATTAATCTGTAGCGGAAAATCAAGTAAAAGCAGCCATAGCTAACACATTTTCATTGATTCATTGAATACAATGCAAGCCTAAACAAAAACTTCATAATGATATTTATAGTTTAAGTTACTTAATGGTAAATTGAATCTGAACGGTTCCGTTATTATTACTTTGGGGATTGCATTTGTACATAGTTTGGTTTGATAAATTACGACTTGGGCCTACTAGACATTTTGGTAAGTGGAACTATTTTGGTTTCGAATATAAATAATAATGTAACAAAAAATTAAAATTGGGTTTGTAAAATTAGAGTAGTACTTGAAGTGTTTGTGGGCAAGTGTTTCATTCACAATATGATGATGGTGTGAATAGGCATGGCAATGGGACCGCACGCGTAATGGGTACCCTACGTCAACCCAATATTGATGGGACCCACCTATGGTGGGTACTCTATCATGTTTTTCCTATTAAATGAAGTCGGGGTTGGAGATAAGGTGTTGATATTCTCTTTGGATTCCAAACATTCCACTCCTATCAAGGCCTAATTCAAATTAATAAACATATTCAAAATCAATAGTAAAATCGTTAATTTGCATGGAGTGAATATTCACCCACCTCATCAACATACTTAATTAGCCAAGGTATTATTTGTGTTATTAAGTTGTCATGCAATAATACGGTAGAAACAGACTTTCAATTATATGTGTCAAGTTAGTTAATATAAGCTTTTTTTACCATTCAAATCTTGGTTTGTAATTTGACTTTAGCACAAACATAAGAAACAGTCTATCCAATGCATATATTCTGCTGTAACGTTATGATTTATTTTCAATTTATGTTTGTCACAACATAGATTCCATGAGGTGAACCTTGGAAATCAAACAAAGGGATAATACAGTGTGGCCTGGCCCCTAGGAGTGGAGGGGTAAAGTTCTTGTTAATTGTGGCTTCATACTCTCATTTTTATCACAGAAAAAGCATGTGATGTTGAAATTTAAGCTTTCAACTGAGGTACAATTATTTGACCGTACAACTTTGGAGAATTTTGATTGATGACATACACTGAATGTGGTCTTCACTTGATTCCTGTGAGAGGCACTCAGTTTCGTTGGACTTGTTGGTTTATAAGCTTCCACAAAATAAGGCATAGTCCTGACCAAGGGTACTACTCTAACAAAGGAATTTTATCATGTGCTGCTGTACTAATATGATGCCAATTTCAGATTTCCTGTCTTCATTGCTACACATTTATGCAATTTCACGATTTGATTGAGATTCGATAGTCTAAATCTAAATTTAACGATCACGGAGTAATAATTTAATGATAATGAAGTTAATAACTTCGTAAATATATGTAGTAAATAATCGTCGAAAATTTAAATTTCAAAAAGATAAATAGAATATGTACGTAGTTGATATAAATTGATTTATGTGATTTATATTGTAAATCAAATACTTCAATTTTTATCGACTAAATTGTCTTTTATATATAAAAAAGACACAGAAAAACTATATTATTTTATTATTTAAAACATACTCATTATTTTAATATTTTTTTCATTTCATCTTTGCATTTTTGTTATTGTGTTCAAAATCCTGTGAGTTTTTTAGTATCATAAGCTGTGAGCGAGCGTAGAAAACCCTAAGAAAAATTGATTTGGAAAATAACACTTGCACCAAATTTTTTAATGATAAAATAGATTCATTTTGATTGATCCAGAAAATGATATGAGATTAAAATAAGTGATCTAAATGATTCAATACATCAATATAATAATTGCACGATAGTATGTTGGATATGCATGTAACATAACATCAATACATGTAACTATCATTATTAATTCATATGGATATGCAGTTTACTTTTTTTACTATATTTAGTGAGGTAGAGTGTCACAGGCCCACCAGCTAGTCTAACTATTTATTGAAAATATTCTACAACGGAAAATGATCTCTCATACTCATACTTTTCTCACTATCTTACATATATAGTGGAAACCCAAATATAAATATATACAGTAATATAAGATATTCAGATTAGTTTATACTTATCTCTTTTTAGGGCCAAATTAGGTATTTCATTCGCAATTACATAACATAAATGCAAATAAGAATGTCACTCAAACAAAAGAGCTACCTATACCTATGCTCACCGCGTCAAATTAATATCAGCGAACTCATTTGTTTATATTTAAATAAACTCAACATAAAAATTAAATATATTTTATCGTATATCATATTTTAATTAGAGATTACCAACCACTTAAAATACACAAATATAACTTTTTGATGATCAATTATACACATATTAATGCCAATAAGTCTACCCCTAGCCATAACCACAATAATGTTTTTACAAGAAAAATGTCCATTTTGAAACCTCTATTATTTATTTCCATAAACTGTTGATAGTAGACTAATACACGTTCCCCAAATAAACTTTCGACCACAAGTTTATAAAATTGGCAAAGGACATTAGAAAGTATATTGTTATTACAATAATACATTCCAATAATGTGTGCATGATTTTAAATTCTAAGGTGTCTTCATCTTCGTACCATACGTTTTTTTCGTATATGGCAACAATATCAAAGTCTATATATAATTTCCTTATGATCTCTTACTATCAGAACTTTCAAATCTTATTATTTGACCTAAACATACTGGTAGGTGACGTTCATCAAATCAAAGTGGGCTCACTCTCTATTTAATACAATCTCAATTTGAGTAATAATTTAAAAAAAAATAATAATAATGAAGATTCAAGATGCAGTGAACTAGTGGACACAAATGCCAGGCAGATGTATCATTCTAGAAATGAGACTCCATAGGATAAATGAATTAAATAAAATTGGTATTAATTAGTGGCAGATATAATATATCACTTGTGATATTATTTTTTTGTTGTTGAACTTAATAGTATGCATACACACACTAAAAGTAATTTAAATTAATTTTACAGTGATGTGTAAGAAAATATTTATACTACTAATTTTAAAATACAGTTACATAAGTAGAGTCATACAACTAAATATTAAATTCTTATTAGATTAGATTATTATTAGACGTCAGTGTAAATAATATTTTTATGGTTTAATTTGTTAGATTAAAAAAATATGCATATGTATTTTTTATTCAAAAACCTGTTTGAACATATATAGATATACATTTGAGTCTCAAAATTCAGTTAGGTACATAGTGTTAAAGAACCACACTCAAACATGATCTACTTGAGATTTATAACTCACTTTGTAATTTTCTTCAGCAGATATAAATTTTTTATAAACAAAAATCAAACCTACATGAATCTTTTTTACTAAAAGTGAAGCAAAATTGATATTTAACAGAAATGTTGAAAATGATTATTACATTTAAATGATCAAGTGCATGCATAAACCCATTATGGTAAGAGGGTAATGAAACATGTGACTCATTAACTCACCAGATCCAGTAAAGTTTTGAATTATCACGAAAATTAAACCAAGTTAAAGATGGAAGGTGGAAGTTGTAGACAAGCCAAGTTACCTAACACTCAAAAATATTTCTTTTAAAGGCTATTGAACTTAAATCTCATCCATAAAAACTTTAGCATACCCACATGGCCAAAAAACATCAAAATCACCTATCTAGTTCATAGATAATTGAATCCTTAAATATATAATTATGAGTTTGATAATGAACATCTATTAAAAAATGTCAGTTATTTAAATAAATTTTCAAGTTCTAATTTCCAGTTATAAATATTTTTAGTAACAACAAAAAAAAAATGAGTTCTATAGTAGATTAATTTTATAAATAGTCTACGATAGATTATTACTTAAAAAAACTACGGTCAACGATACTCTTCAGTAGTAATAGTTTATGATCCTCTTTGTCTTTATAGATAAAATAGTGATCTAATTGATGTCGATTATATACGAGATACATATTTTATTTTCTTTTATTTTTATTGAACTAATATCATTTAACTCACTATTTTAGTCATGAAAATGAAAAGGAACCTTTAACGTTTACTTCTAAAGATGACACATGTAATCGATAAAGGTTTAAACAATTTTCAATATCGGTTAATAGTGAACCGGACTAAAAAGGTGCGCATAGTTGTTGGACCACCAAATTCCTTAAATACATGATCATAAATTTGATATCTAACTCGTGTGTATCAAAGAGTATATGTCAAAAGAAGTCGATCGCATAAATGGGTATTCGTATTTCAAATGATTAATCTCTAAATATAAGCGGTAGATAACAAACAAACAAAAAATAATCAAAATGGACAAATAAAAGGCAGTGTCAGAGTTTGTAGCTTAAGTCTCATTTTCATTTCCTTGATCTTAGATCTATTCAGACACTACCCTAAAGATCTTTTGTCAAAAAGATCCAAAACCCTTCTCTTATCTATTGTTTCTTTTTCATAACTAAAATCTCTAACCAACTCTGCCATATTGAGTCCATATGTACTTTTACAGCTAAGTGTGTTCCTGTAATATGGCACACCTCTGAGTTACAAATCCACATGCATCATTCAAACTAATGTTCAAGGTACAAAGAACCAACACGCTTCCTTATTCTATGAATCAAACTATTGCATGAAAGCTACTACTACTTTCTCATCCCAAGGTAACTTTCACCCATACCAACTTGTTTTTTAGCTAAAATTTGTTCATATCTAATCATATCTACTTCATATAGGTATATATATTAATTAAGGAAATGAGATCATGTGAAGCAGCATAAGCAATAACACTATAAAAAAACATATAGTATTTCATTAGTGGATTGAAAAAATAACTATGACTATATCTTGTTGGAAACCAACTGTGGAGCGTGATGAGGGAGATGTGAAAGGGAAAGTTGATGGATTGCTATGGTATAAGGATTTAGGGAACCATCTTTATGGTGAATTTTCAATGGCTGTGATTCAAGCTAATAGTTCATTGGAGGATTATAGTCAACTTGAATCTGGACCTTTGAGTTCTGATTATTTAGGCCCTCAAGGAACTTTTGTTGGTGTTTATGATGGTCATGGTGGAACTGCAGCTTCTCAGTTTGTCAGTGAAAATTTATTCTGCAATTTAAAGGGTATGCTCTTAACTTTATTATAAGCATATGTATGATTTGTAGGAAATATAGTTTTGCTTTATGGTGTTTTTCAAATGAATTGAGTGTTTTTGGTTGTGCGGTGATAAAAATTTATTTTGACTGATTTGATTTTGATTAAAAGTTAGTTGAACGTAAATTTGATACATTCACGAAGAGAAAAAGGAATTTTTATTGATAAATGTTTGAATCAAAATGGATTTTATGAATGTATCTTTGTCAATCAATTTGAGAATTGACTCTATGTCACACCGCATTAGCTATAAATAATGTAAGCAGAATTGATTTTGGGACTGTAATCAATTTTGAAGTCGAATATCAACCATAACAATTTATGCTCAAATTGACTAACCAAAAGTGATTCTGAGAGGTACAACTACAAACATGGAACCAAACATAAGCAGCATGATCCTAGAAAAACCAAGTCACTTAAATACAGTTATTTGAACGTTGGTAATTTGGTATCCATGAATACTGAATAATTTTTCTGTGTGAAATGAATCAGGTTTTGCAGCTGAACATCAAGGCATATCAGAAAAGGTTATCAAAAGGGCGTTTTCTGCAACAGAAGATGATTTTCTGTCTGTGGTAAAGAAGCAGTGGCTGAACAAGCCACAGATAGCATCTTCTGGTTCATGTTGTTTAGCAGGGATAATTTGCAATGGCATGCTGTATATTGCAAATGCAGGAGACTCAAGGGCTGTGCTAGGAAGAGTGCAGAGGGGAACAAGGGAAACATTAGCTGTTCAGTTATCTGCAGAACATAATGTTAACATCGAATCCGAGAGAGATGATGTTCGGTCGAAGCATCCCTATGATTCGCAGATTGTGGTTATGAAACACACTGTTTGGCGTGTGAAAGGCATCATACAGGTACAAAACTTTTTATACTGACAATGCATGAAAATTGAACTCTTTTATTCATAAGCAAGATTTTGGAGTCCATAACCAAACCCTTCTAATTAAACAGCCAAAATTATGCTTGCAGATGTATGATTTATTATGCTTGAAATTTTTAGAAGGCAATTAGCAACAACATACTTATTGACTTGCACACCGAAGTTTTAAACTGCGGCTACAATTGTGATTGTAAATATTGTTGATAATCGCTGTCAAATGCAGCTGTTGTAGCCTCAATTACTGTGACATAAATATCAAAAACCTCGATGTTGTAATTGAGACTTTTTCAAAACTTTGCTGCTGATATTACCTAGAAATAATATGTTTTACTGTAATTCCTTTGAAGAAAACTTAGAACCATTTATCAGTCCAGTTCTATCTATTAACAGAACTTGTGTTTGTAGGTTTCAAGATCCATAGGTGATGCATATCTGAAAAAAGCAGAATTTAACAGGGAGCCTCTGCCACCTAAGTTCAGACTACCTGAAACATTTTTCAAGCCAATTCTTAGCAGTGAGCCATCAATATCAGTCCACAAAATCCATCCTGAAGATCAATTTATCATCTTTGCTTCTGATGGTTTATGGGAGCATCTTAGCAACCAAGTAGCTGTCAATATAGTCAGCAACAACCCGCGTAATGTAAGCTTCTTTTACTGTCAATTCATTGATGTTTTCTTATTCAAGAGTTCTTTTATTGATTGGTATGGGATTCACGTTAACAGGGAATAGCTAGGAGGCTTGTGAAAGCAGCACTTAGAGAAGCAGCGAAGAAGAGAGAAATGAGATACTCAGATCTCCAAAAGATTGAACAAGGTGTGAGAAGACACTTCCATGATGATATAACAGTAATTGTTGTATATCTAAATCCAAAACTGGTTGATAACAACTCTGTATGGAGTTCTCCTCTTTCAATCAAAGGAAATAGGCATGACAATTGTTAGTGCAAAAAGAATGAAAGAACTTTCTAAGCATCCATTCAATACCTGTTTTTAGAATTCTTGTATAAAGAAGATTTGTAGATAATTTGACATCACTCCCATAATAGTTTATGGTTATGGTTGAATTGAAGCTTCAAGATTCTCATAGAAATGGAATCAAGCAAATTTTAAATGCACATATTAAGGATGTTATTTTTTTTTTTTATTGTGTAATTTTGTATTTCCTGCCAGTGCCACTAAGGCCTCAGGTTGTAGCTTATTTTATCAGCTCAAACACAAGCAAGGGTGCAAAACAACAAAGCTATGTAATATTTTTACAGAAACAAGACTAATTCATTCCATTAGAAATAATAGAAGCATCATATTGTGTTACTTGATTAAATAACTCATGGTTACACAAATAAAATCATCTTTGCAAAGCTACATGGAACTCCATTGACTTGCTGCCTAATAAACTTCGCATGTAAGTTTTCAGAGAGAGTTGCTAAAAGCATTGTAAAGTATTAGAACCAAACTAAAATAAGTCATCTTTAGATGATTTATTCGATCAACTACCATCTACCAATCAACCTTAAAAACAAACTTGTTGAAAGCCAACACACATTGCTTGTAACAAACCAAAAGTATCACTTTCTTAAACCTTAAAATAAGGGAATGAATTAGTCATATGTGCCACAATGAAGGTCTCTTGATGTCCTTGACCAACCCAATCAGCCATCCAAGAATATATCTGTCCACTGACGAATTAGAGGAGTGTCCACAGTCATTCCTAGTACCAGTGGCGTAATTAAGACCTTGAATAAGGAGTGATGATTATTTAACTTTAATGAATAATTATTATCATGCATATAAAAATAAAAACTTAATTAATAAATGACAAAATTAATATTAAGTATATTTTCAGTCCTCCAAAAGTTCATAAGTTGGCTTTTAGTCCCCTTTAAAAAGTGATTTTTTGTTCTTCTAACTTTTTTAATTATGTCATTATTGTCAAGTACTTTTTGAATTGTGATCCTAGAAGCAAACGTCAAAGGAGGATTGAAACGAAATTTTTAATATAGGTATTAAATGATTTATATACACGTACTTTACCAATTTTCTTTGCGTGATTTTGAATGATTGCATTATCCTCAATGTTTTTTAACACATCTTTCACAATACAAATCATTCGGCAAAGTAAGGAAGAAAATGATGTGTTCAGGTCAAGGTTCAAACTAAAAATTAGGGTGTAAATAATTAAAAACTATAGAATAGTATAGTGTATTTTTTTTCCAGTGTTGCAGACACACATAACGCCAGTTTTGGTAGATTACATTCAAGGCAATGGCACGGAAATTGTTAATTTCGGCAACACAATTTTCAGCACTTATTTCAAAATTTATTACATTCACATCTAGTCCATAGTTTACTTATTATATATCAACATTTTAACCTGAAATCAGGAGTTATCTTATGTCATTTAACTCTCATAACACACTTTTGTAACACAATATGTATCATATGTCATCTAATCTGCATCTATACAACCACTCAATTGCAGAACAATTGTATCACATGGCAAACAATGTCTAGATATTTCATCCCTTATTGATCCTATGGACTCCACATCTAGACATCTATATTTCCAAATCTCAGATCCTCTATGTGTGGCTAAGCGTCTTTCATCTATGTGTGGTTCTATAATTCCACGATGTGTGGATCCTGGATTTCTTGAAAAATCCTAACCTATGTGAAAGAGAATATTTTGTTATTTGGAGTTTTTTGCTTTTTAAAAAAGGGTTCATTAAACATAAGACTCAATAAATGCAGTAATAACCATATAGGCAAAATGATTGCCACGTAGACTAATCTGATACAATAAAATAACTTAACGAAAGGGAAGAGGATTTTTTTTGCCTAGAAAGTCATAACACGTTTAGGAGTATATTGAGAAGTGTGTTGCCATCCATACACTTACATTATAGGGTGGACAAGACACCGTGAACTGCCCAGAACCGTAAAACCCGACTACAGAAAACAATGTCACGGTCAGATGAAATCGGTTGACGGGTCGTCGGGTTTACAAAGCAGTGTCGTTTGGTCGGGTTCAATCATGTTAATGTCACCATCGATGACTGTCACCGACTGACTGCAATGTAGAAGAGGATAATACATCCATTATCTAAAGCTGACTCAGGTTTTTCCATGGTTAGTGTTGAGAAGATGAACAGTTTGAATCTCTTTTATTCAAGAGTTTTCACTGGTCCATCTATCATGATAAGGATAGTGGTTTAAACGACCGGCTAAGATGGCATGATTGTGTTTCTTCTTGAAAAAGTTGTACCAAGAGACTACTAGACTGGAGAATTATTTTTTTGTTTGGGGTGTGGTGGTCCACTTACCACACAGTACTACATTGTAAAGAGTGGTTCACTTACGTGACTATATATTTTATTCACGTGACGTTTTTTTTTAATCGTTGTGGTGTACTATTTTTCTATTATTCTCCTCCCATGAAACAAAATCAGTCCTATTGTTGTTTCTACTCTCTCCAACTCGTAAATATCAATCTCCATCTCTACCACTTTTAGCCTGTATTTCTTTTCCTTGTTGCTTTTCCTTTATATTTTGTTTATTTGATGATATTGTTCGATTTCTGAGATTTTTTGGAAGAAAGTTGTGAGCTTTGAGGGTTCAGACTTTATAACTAACTACTTCGGATTTACTCCCGAAAAAATCCAACCAACCAACCGTTACCCTACCAAACCAAAGCTCTAATCAGTCAGAGAGCCAGACTAAGATATACAAACTGCAGTTTCTATCGAATTGGCATTTTTGGTCCGAAACCAACCAATTGCCCACCCCTAACTTATATGTATTAAGGCGTTTAACTTGAAAAATGGGGGGAAATGTATGAATTAATGAGTGGTAATTTTGGACAAGGACTATGTAAGTTTCATTTCTCTACCTTTGTCTACCCATTGTCTCTATCTCTCTCTTGATTTACTTTATCTCCCATCTATTTCCCTCCATTTTAAACATCACTATCTCATAATTTACTCAATTTTTGCCTAAAGTCACCTTTCCCTCGAATAAGGTAGAGGATCCAAATTCGGTAATTTTACAAAAAAACATATATCATGAAACAATGGTCCTTCCATTCATTTGTACTAACAAGCAAAAAAAATAACCCCAGATACAAGATACCTTAATTCTCCAAATTTGGTCTACACAAAAAGCTTAAAAATAGATTACAAGATACTGTATCAGCAACAACAACAAAAGTTCAGAGTTTTCTCCTCATCCAGCCATACAGATTTACAATTCTATATTTTGTCAACTGCACAAATAAAACTTCAAAGCATTCACTTATCTTAAAGTAACAGCAAAGGTAATAAACATTAGAAGCTACAGCCTTAATTAAAAAAGAGTTTAAGCACCTATGTAAAAAACCAACAAAATTCGGCCACAAATTTATGTTTTCATTTGAAACACTCAGCTTACCATTATTCATCTATTCATGACCTAGTGCCAGAAGACAGTAGCAGAAACATAGGCTCCAACATTCAAACTGATCCAATTAGGTAGAACCATAACTCTACACCAAACAAGATGCATTTCTAAAAGCACCAACACATCGTACATTTATCACTTTTCAAGAACATGCTTTATATTTCATGTGATGTGCCTAAATCACTTCTTTTTGTGAAATCCAAAAATAAGTCAACCATAGAAGTGTATTTAATAGTAGGCATTAATGCATATAAGCAAAAAAACTCAGAACACCAAAGGGATTGAGGAAAGCAATTTCAGATGCAAGTAAGAATGCAGTCATTATCAGAAGTTCCATGTTTACTCTCATTTCAAATTCAGTAAGTGAGAAATTAGACCTATAACCATTAAAAAACAAACTTGAGAACAATATTTCTCATATAAATTAAGTAATCTTACTTTTCCCCCACCTCTTCCCAAATAGATGCCATGCATTAACCAGAAACAAGTTCATCTTATATGCAACACTCCTTAAAGACATAGTAAGCAACAAAACTTAAGCTAACATTACTAGATTCTGGATCAGCATAACGTTGGATCAGCAAAACCAATCTGATACTACCTTTTGGCACAATTATGCCGAGAATTTCACTAGCAGTAGATAATTATGAACAATTAAGCTCTAAAAAACTCCAAAAATCTAACTTTTTCAGGCTGTAGATTCAAAATTTAAAACCTTTGCTGATTCTAAAATAAGTAACACTATGAAGACGAAACAAAAGGTGTCACCTAGTGAGCCAATACTGAGACGAAACAAAAGCAGGCTACTTCTGACCACTTGAGTCTATTCACAGCTTGGAGGAAGGTATCAATAAACAATGAAGGATAGATGCATCTGGGGATAAAAACTAGAACTGCAGAAGATTCCATGAAAAAGGCTAATAAAAAACATTACCATAAATCAAGTCAAAATTAAAGGCATTAATTTACGAAAGCAAATAGTAACAGTAACAGGCAACAGCAGAAGAGCATTGACTTACAAAAAAAAAATCCTACAATAAGAGAAGCAAGCTGCAAAATCAGGTGCCTCCAGCATTGCTCGCAATAGCAGCCTTATAGTTTGAAATACAATACAAACATAAGAGTCAAACAAACAAAAGCAAAATATTTCTCATCCAACTATAACAAGAAGCATTGGAAGTGATAAAGTTCCTTACAGGCTCAATGTTTGCTTCGGCATTGACGTGAGACAGAGTCTTTGATGATGAATTTGAAAACCTGGGAACAGATAACAAAATTACCTAATAAGATACCAATCATACTCAATTCTATTCTTGGCAGTTGAATACATGGAAAATATTATATTAGAATAAAAGAAACAAAAGAAACAACTTATGACATGAAACACACACCTAAGTGCTCTCGCTTTCCTTTTATCTTCCTCTGCAGGGTCGGTCTTTGAACCAGATGCAAACCTAGCAAGGCGAGCTTTCTTCTTTGAATCCTCATCGGCAGTCGTGGAAGGAGTAGGCATTCCAAATCTGAAAAGAACAATAATTAAAATTAATTGAATTCAAAGTGAAAAAAAAACATCTTCTTGTATTTAGGGTTAAATGTTAGAAAGAGAGAAAATTGAATACCTCTCAGCCCTAGCTTTCCTTTTCAGGTCCTCAGCTTTTGATCCCTCGGGTCCATCTAATACAGACGCCGTGCCAAATCTGCAATTAAACAAACCGTTAATATATTTGAAAGATGAAATCGAAAGATAGGGAGAAAAAGATAGACCTCTCAGCTCGAGAATTGCGCTTCTCTTTTTCGGACAACTGGACGGAAATACCGAATCGTTCAGCGCGACGCATCTTCTTCTGAACATCTGAAAGTGGAGTGTCGGTTTCGAGATCGGTCGGAGTGTCCTTCGATTTGTCGGCGCCCGGGTCAATGTCGGCGGGGATTGGATCTGAGTGTGGTTTCGGTGAGGTGGTGGGGTCTAGGTTTTTGGTAGGGTTTTCCTCTGTTGAGTTGGCGGCGGTGGGGTTAGCGTCGGGGGTTGCCATTGAAAGTGGAAGGAAAGCGAAACGCGGATTAGAGACGGGGAGAGAGAGCGCGCAAGTGCGATCGATTGTTCTGCGTACTTGAATGAAAATTCTGTTCTAGATTTCGCTATTCCACTGCCTTTTCATTTGGATTTTTTTTTTAAAAAAAAAAAAAAACATCAAATTGTGATAGTACTAAACTGCTTTAATTTTTAACTAAAAGTTAAAACTCAATTCTTAACTAAAAGTTAAAACTCAATTGTTTTACAATAAAAAGTTATTAATATTACAAACTAAAAAAATTAATTAATATTTTACTATAATTATAATTATAATTACGATTATGATTATTATATTATGTAATGTTATGAATTATATATACCAATTGGGTAGTGGGTTAATGGACAAATTATTTATCTAAATCAAATATTTTTGGATGAATGTGCAAATGCAAGTGGCCAATTTATAAACTACATCAAATTTTTTATCTCATTTAGTGGCACACATGATGATACTTTTATTGCAACTATTCTTGGTGTATCTATATATCTATTGGGCATGGTAAATACATTGATCTATTTTTTTTCATTGGTCTAGATAAGAAATCTATTTTCACCTATTTGAAGAATTGGATATGGAAAAATATTCACGATTAAAATGTTCACTCTATCGCACGAAAAGTTCATCAAATCGGTCGTTCAAGTCATTATGACATATTGCACTGCTGTCTTTCTCCTTTCCAATACATGTGATAATAAAATAAAGTAAATGTTGAACTCTTTTTATTAGGGTTCGAAAACAAATGACACTTATAGTATTAATTGGCTTCGGTGGAATAATCTGTGTTCGCAAGAACCATGGGGGCTTAATTTCCGAGATTTGGAAAGCTTCAATTTAGCCATGTTAGATAAGTAATGTTGGAAGCTCATTACTAGCAACATCTTCATACTTAATTACCAGAGTTTTCAAAGCTAAATATTTTTCTCGTAGGGGTTTCTTGAAGTCCAACCTTAACATAATTCAAACTATACTTTGTTCCTCTCTTATTTCTTGGCTATAGGTGGCAATTGGGAAATAAAACTAATATTACTGTTCGGAATGATCCTTGAATTCCCTCACATCTTAACATGAGGCCTTCAACCATAATCCCCAATTTCATCTCACAGTAGCTCAACTTTTCAATCGCATCATAAAATACTTGGAATCATGAGATGCTTCATAATCTCTTTAATGCACAAGACATAGTTGCCATTTTGTGAGTCCTTCTCCGTACAAGAGTTGACTCATATGCTATTATTTGGAAGTATACCAAACATGGCTACTACACTTGAACACTACGAATAAAATCTGTCAAAACCTATTTGATCACGCACCTTTGTCGGGAGATTGGAACATGATTTGGTCTCTTAATGTGCAACCATGACTCTGTAATTTTTGTTGGAGGCTTGTTGGCGGTCTCCCTGCTTGTCTTAACCTTCAACAAAGATGAGTCTCATACATTGTCGAATGTCCTATCTACCACGGTAACATCGAATCTAAAACACACCTTTTCTTTGAATGTGGACATGCAACTTCAACTTTGCAAAAAGCTCGACTTTGGTGTATAATTCCCGTGTGAGACACTATTGTGGGCAATTTGACAACAATGGTTTTTTTTAATATATATGCAGATTTGCAGACCAATGACAAGTCTATTTTTGCATCGCTTCTTTGGAGCCGATGGAGGTGTCAAAACACTTGCATTTGGGAACAAAGGCAGTCTGATCCGAATGTAATTATTCAAACTACAACAGACACAATCCGTGACTTTGCCTGAACTCGACAAGCAGCCAGTAGACACACCGTGACTGTGGCTCAGGTTTGGACCAAACTAGCTTGCAACGCTCTAAAAGAGCAATGTCCTCACATAACTGGTTTGGAGTTTGAATATGCTTTATAGGAAATACATGGCTTAATCTTGACACAAACGATTTGGTTTCCTTTCATTTGCTCAGAGGCTCAATGTGAAGCTATGACTTTACTAATTGCGCATCAGTTGGCAAAAACACAAGCTTTCCACAGTTTTTTAGAGTGATAGTCAACTCACCGTAAACGTGATCCTTCGTGAATGTAATTATAATTCTAAACTTAGTACAATTTTAAATTAGTGTAAGACTATACTCTCTTCTCATGCTAGTTATCATTTAGCTTACATTGGGAGGCAAGCTAATATGAATGCCCATAACCTTGTAACGGCGTCAATATTTCAATCTAGCTCTAGTTTCTTTTATCATTTATCATGCGCCAGATTATATTGTTTCTTTTATTATTCACTTCCTTCCTTTCAAAAAAATCTAACCAATAATTATTCAATTAGAATTTTAATTCAAATTTTCGCGAAAATTTATCTTTAATAGAAACTCAAACAATTTGAGTCAAATTACTTGATTAAAAGTGAAGGGAATATGAATCTTAAATATAAACTACTACATCTGGCCTTATAGTAGTTTTAACAAAAATTAATAAACGTAATTTTCACATAAAATTTGTCAATAATAATATACATTCTCTTTTTAAAACTATCCTTCAAATATTAATAGAGAAAGATAATTTGTCTTTTAATTCTTTACATTTAAATGTATTTATAAATACATTAGTGAAAAATTAATTAATGTTTCTTGCAATTTAAAAAAATCTTATATAAATGGACAAGTTTTTTTAACTAAAGGGTCTTACATACAATTATGGAGGTAGTAGTATATTCGCATGTGATATTTATTTTTGTCTGTAATACGCCGTTTACTATTTTCACAATAATAACATTATAAAGTCAAAATCCTATCCTTTGAGATATTATAACTAAATTAAGAGAAATCATTGCTGATAATCACATTATTTAAACTAAGATTTAATATATTGAAGTAGTAGGGAAGGCAAAAGTCCATGGTATAACAAGCCTTTAATCTTCTAATTTGGCCATTGCAATAGTTGAATTGATTTGTAACACAAACTACAATATCTCACATTCAACATTGAAGAAGCTCAAACTCATTTTGCAATTAATCTTTTATCAAATGAACACTTAAAACTTTAATAAGTGACTTGATAACCCAAACAGTGAGAAAGATCTTCAATAAGTGGCTTGATAACCCAAACAGTGAGAAAGAACTTCCCTTCAAATGATTAAATGGAACACTATTATTGCAAAAGGCACATCATAAGCATTTGCATGGTTCACGTTGATTTTTACTTACATTATATGTGAACCTGGAAAGTAACTTATATTACGGAAATAACTTGCTCAGACAATTGTAACAAAGGTGTAATTATGACCCCTGAAATGAAACAAATATCATTAACAGAAAACACGTCAGCAGCTTTGTTAGGGGATCGTGTCTATAGAATAAACAAAAATGGTAAGAGTTAGCATAAACACCAAATACCTTAGTCTCATTTATTAATTGCACTCTGAAATTTGATAAATACAGATTGTCAGCTAGATTTGCAGATTGTAAAAAATTGAAATTATTACAAATTAATCAGACACATTATTAGAATAAAAAATCACAAATATAGATCTATCCTGGAAAAAGAAAAAGTAGAATAAGACATACATGACTGTAAATTCTTCTTGAATGTGCATGTCTCTTTGAAAAGTTTCTCATAATGAGGCTTACAATACAGAACCCCTTCCTGCAGAAAGCTAAATATGATTTCATGTATGAAGTAGTCCTAAGAGCTACATCCTGCCACAAAAGAACCATCAAGTAATCAACAACTTTGAATGTTTATATCTCTCACAAAAGACTAATTAAAGGGCTCTCTTGTTCAGAGGAGGTTGGATTGAAACTTTATATTGTAGATCATAATATCACAAACACCCTAAAAGATAAGAGGTACTAATGCTTGCATCAGAATCATTCCAATGTAGGTTAGTAACTAAAAATGAAAACATGGTACAAATGTTGAAGCTCTTACATGATTTGGATCATCTGGAGGAGGAAGGGGCAGCTGTTGAACCTCATATAAGATATCACCTTATTGAATAATGTGATATCAAGAATTGTAGCTGGTAAATATTGATCTCAAAAGTAATTCTCTTTTGAGACCCCTTATCATCTTGGTGAAATAAAGTGAGATTCTATAAATCAGGTTGATGATATACAAAATAAACTGCAAGTGCATACCAAGGTGTGCTACTAGCAGAGAAGTATTTTGCTGCAACTCAATTATTTCCATTGCAGCTCCGTGTTTTGAGAGGGATAAGCAGCTGTCACGTCAGTGAGAGGGAACCTTGCATTTTTTACTGGGAGAAAATTGTTCCAGTATTGCCAAGAAGAAAAACTGTAGTTACATCTTCTAAATAGATACTCATACTACACGATGTTGGCACAAATAGAACTAAACTCAGATCTCTTAAGCAGTGTAATTGGGGGCCATTTCAATATGTCCATGAAGTTTGAATGAATATGCATTTCAGGAATGAACAAAAGTAATTTTTTTTTAAAATAAACAGAAAACTAAAGATACAACTGCAGAATGGGAAGCATATTCTGCATGGTAGGAATGGTACACTCTTTACATTAAGAGTGTACCACCTCAAATTTAGGCTGATTCCTGATGGAGCAAAACCATCCGAATCCAATTATCTGCAGCTCTTGAATATTGTACATTGAGGATTCACATTACAGAGAGTCGGGATCTATTTTCTAATTCTGGGATCTGAGAGAACAGCTACATAATAGTTTAAATATTCAAGTCAAATCATCCAAATAATCACTCAAATGTTACAATATAGCCTAAAAGAGAACTAAGAACTAAAAGTAAAATACAAGAGAACCTACCATCATACTCGGTACAACAACCTGAAATCTAGAATTCCATTTTTACAAGTGCAGTCAAAGATTCTGGTGCTGTATACTGCATCCAGTCTTTGGCACACACAAGTGCCTCCACTGTCTCTGGCCGCAAGGAACTTCGATACTGATCCATCTCTTTGCCTTTTTTATCAAAGATAGAGTCAGGAGGAACGGTACAAACTGGAATAGACAATATGTCTCGGGCCATCTTGGAGAGTGTGGGATATTTAAGTTTGTTTAGTTTCCACCAACCTAATACATCAAAATCTGGAACTCGGGGCAACAACGATTCCTCCAAATACTGATCTAATTCAGACTTTGTTTGATGGCTAGAAGTTTCCATGATGTAGACATCAAAGTCAGCAAGACCATTATCAGACAACAAAGTTCCTCCTGGAGATCCCTCCATCTTCGTGTTGCTTCCCGCATTTCCTTCATCCGCATATGCCGGTGTTAGTGGCAGGGGAAGGGTTACATATTCATGAAACAGTTCATGAATTCCATCATCAACAATCTTTACATACACATGAGCATCCTCATTGTAGATTTTTGTGAAACTGAACTCAACAAGCTTCATCTTAAAACGAGGATCCATAACTACAGCAATCACCAAAGTCAGACTGCACTCTCTCCAGTACTTATCGATCTTTTCTTGCATAGGTTTAGTAAGGTTGCTAATGAAGTGATCCTCATTCGTAGCAGCACGAGCAAGATCCAAATGTAATTTCCAAACTTCATGAAAGATTGAAATAGCAGTGGGATAAGTTGTTGTCATAAGAATGTTTGCTGCATCGTAAAGGGGCTTCAAGTATGTGCAGAGGGTCTCAACAAGCTTCCAATCTTGAACAGACGGGGCTCCTTTGTAATCAGGATCAGAAGTGTCTAAACAGGAAAAAACCTCCTTTAATTCAGAAGCTGCAACCAACATTTGATATGTTGTATTCCATTTGGTTTGATCATCAATAAAAAGGCTCCTTTCACTAGGTACCTGAAGGTGCTGCTTCAGATCCAGGAATTTTTCCTCGTGGTACTCTGAAGTTTTCACATATTTCACACTTTCCCGGATTTTATTGATAATGCCTTGCGATGAACTCAACAAATCATATGCAGCATTGCTTAAAGTACGAGCAATGCAGTTTCCAACTAGTAACTGACCATTGAAGATAAGTGGATTCTTCACAGAGAGTAGAGGTCTGAGATTCTCGTGGGCAACTTCAGTCAGTGGTTGATTAAAAGTGAGAGTAAACAGCCTTCCCTCAAAACTCCACTCAGAAAGACAGACAGATACCGCATGGCTGAGAGCAGAGTCAGAATCAGGGTATGGTTCCATCACAACATTGAGAATTCTCCTCTGCAACTTCCAATCACTATCAACAAAATGCCCTGTGATAAACACATACCCTACAGATTGACTTGAGGTCCATGTGTCCAGTGTCAGACAAACACGTCCCGGTAATCCATCAAAATACTTCACAAGGTTTTGCTTTTCCATCAGGTAAGTTGCAACACAGTCTCCTTGAATAGTATTGAAGGTCACCATGTTGAACTGGGGTTGCAGATTTTGAACAAATGCAACAAATCCTGGATGCTCAACCATGTGAAGGGGGTAATCATGCATAATGATCATCCTAGCAATCTCATGACGACAACGATCTTGATCAAAAATTATGTAAGGTGTATTAGCTGTTCTGTAACGCCGTTTTGGTGTATTACTAGCATTACCAGAAGCACTTCCCCTTGAACGCGGGGTATATGGAGCATACTGATTTGGATCTAGACTACGCAGAAGAGCTGGGCATGCCCCCTTGGCAATATGCCGTTTAAGGTGGCTGGTACCAGCAACTTTTGAGCCAGTACTGTAGGCAAAAGTTTGTTTGCATTGGTTGCAACATGCCCTTCTACATCCAGCACTAACGGTTTCTATGGTGAAGTGTTCCCAGACTATAGACTTTTTTTTCCTCCTCTTATTTGGCTGTGTCTCTGGGGTACGTTCTTCGTTGTGTGGCGGAGTTTCAGCATTTACTATTTCATAGCTGGGAAAAGTGTTGGCATTGACTATCTCATAGTGTGCTTGAGAACTGATCAGCTGATTGTCGTGAAGCATTTCACTATTTGCCAACTCATAGTGAGTCATCATTTGGGAATTGCCTAGCTGATCATGGGACATTGTTTCGGAGTTAGCCAACTGATGGTTGGCCAGTGCCTCAGAATGGTCCAGATGACTGTTGGGCAGATACCCTTGCAAGTGATTATGGGCCATCGGTTTGACATCTGTGTTGTGACTGTCTGCCACTGGTTCAGAACTAGGCGGTGATTCCGAAAGAGGCAGCGATTCTGGTTGAGGCAGGTGATCTTCGGGAATCATATGAAGATTAGTGAATTGATGATTATTGAGAAGAATTTCTTGATCCGAGAGCTGGTTGTTGGGATCTATTGTTGAATTGGCCAACTCATTCTCAGACCGAGATTCAGATGCAACCACATCATTGCTGATTTGTGCCTCGTGCATGACAGTCTCATCATTGGGTTGTGTGTCTGACATGACTACTTCATCGTTGGGTTGTGTGTCAGACACAACTACATCATTGTTGACCTGTGCTTCATGCATGACACTCTCATTGCTCGGCTGTGTGTCAAACACAACTACATTGCTGATTTGTGCTTCATGCATGAAAGTCTCATTGCTGGGTTGTGTGTCAGAAAAAACTACCTCATTGTCCGGCTTTGTATCAGATATGACCACCTCACTGCTCTGCTGTGAATTAGAATTGACTACCTCACTGCTGGGATGAGCTTCAGACATGACCACCTCATCATTGCAATGTGTTTCAGATACAACCACCTCATTGTTGTGCTGTGCTTCACAAACAATAATCTCACCAATGGGCTGTGTTTCAGATTCAATCACCTCATCTCTGTGTTGTGTCTCAGATGCAACCACCTCATCTCTGTGTTGTGCTTCACAAACAACAGTCTCGTCAATGGGTTGTGTTTCAGATACAAGCATCCTCTCATTGTTGTGTTGTGTTTCAGATTCAATCACCTGATCTTCGTGAAGTGTTTCCGATGCAACCACCACATCTATGTGCTGTGTTTCAGATTCAATCACCTCATTTCTGTGCTGTGTTTCAGATTCAACCACCTCGTCGCTCTTCTGTGTTTCAGATTCAACCACCTCATCTCTCTGCTGTGTTTCAGAAGCAACCACCCCCTCACTATAATGATGTGTTTCAGATACAACAACTTCATTACTTGTATGCATTTCAGAATTAACCTCACCAATGTTTGGCAATGCCTTGTAATCAACCACTTGGTTCCTAGGTGGTGCATCAGGGGCAGACTTCTTGTCAAGAGTAGCTTCGGAACCAACAGGGTGATCACCAGGTACAACTTTAGAGTTGTCCAACGGCATGTCAAGTGTTGCCTCTAAATCAAATGACTGATTGTCTTTTGGGGCCCCAGCATCGCCAACCTGGTTATTAAGTAGTGATTGAGAGTTCTCCAGCTCATTGTTCTGACATTCTTTGGTGTTGTCCAACTCATTTGCATCACCACCAGTGGTCCGGGTTTCAGATGTAAAAAGTTGTTCACAAGGATGTGCTTTGGAATTGCAGAAATCCTTGATGGGTTGAGAATCCAAATTTTCGGCATTTTTGTTAGACAAAATTTCAGAATTCTCCAAATCATTGCTAGGTTGAGAATCAGTACTGACTGGCTGGTGTTTTACATCAGGGGTCACCACTAATTTGTCTTCTTCAACAACATCCATCTTGTCAGTATTGATTGACTCGTTTTGATCATCAGGTGTCACCACCACTTCACCTTCTTCAATGGTAGCCATCTTGTCAGTATATGTCCTCCTGCTTTACACAGAAGAAACAAATTATTACATAATGGTCTATTACATTACAATCAAGAAACATTTTCAACACCTGGATATATATACGGTATTTTATATATTTGACGGTAACATGACATCGGTAAGGAATGAGGTATCAAGTAATCAATCCTCACATTAAAAATATACAGGCTATTGGTTAGCAACAGACCAGCCAGTTCTGGAAAAGCAAAATGTGAGGGACAAATTCCTCTCTCTAATACATTATAGAAGGGAAAAAAATACATAAATTCTGTCATCTAGAATGAACATTTAGGTTTTTATGTCTAAAACCATAACCATGTTTCAAAAATACAAGGCCTAATAATACAGACAACTCTGATTTCTAAGTGAATAATAAACTCATGCTTAAAGAGCAAATGCAATTTGCTTTTCTCTCTTGACTAATTCACTTCTCTTAGCTGGCTTGTGCGGGTGACCTACTACAACTACAATTTTCAATGGCGGAAAAGTCCAAGGAAGGTTATATAGTCGTATATACTATGAAGCCCTGAACTTCTAGCATCCATTGCTGGATGTGTCCCTAACTTGAATCACATTTGATGACTGTTAAAAAAGAAACATGCATCGTATTTCTACTTGGTTGATAACAAGGCCCAAGGACTCGATAATAGTAATACCCACCACAATCCGTAAAGCCGTTCTCTATCCAAGTGTATATTTTCGTTTAATTCTAAGACATATAATCACGAATGTTACACGTAGGAATTCGAGCCATTAGTCCTAATATACACCACTCTATATATGAACCCATAGGAGAATTGGGCCCACCATTGGGTCGGAACGGCCCATCTCAGTTATAATACGAGCGGAACAACCCAACAGTGAAATGGACGAAGTCCATATATATCAGATTATAGACCACAACCCAGATTTCTACTGCATATCGCAACTTAAATTGAAAATGCAAAATAAAAGGTAGTAATTCAGGATCGATCTTACTAGTTTCAGCTCTAAGCTCAAATTAAGCATTTCATTGTTACTCCCCGTAAATTATACTAAACATTGAAGTTGAAAATGAAGAACGATCCAAACACAATTTCGAAAAATAAAGTTGGAGAAGACTAATTACGACTTGCGATAAACACGATTAAATCATCTGGAAGCCGAGAGTAGAAGTGAAAAAGTATTCAGCTGAAGAGAATTCTCAAAAAAAAAAACAAATTGACAGATCAGACAGTAAGGGTTTGAGATCTACCCGCTAATGTGTGAACGAAATCTGACTGTGAAAACGCGGGTCGGCGGTGCCGAATCCGAGCTTCGGAAATGACCGAAGCGAGATCTAGGGTTTTGCAGGAGAGAGAGAGAGAGAGAGAGATTGGGCTTAGAAACGAACCCGATGCTAATTGGACCTTCAAATTGGAGAGGCGCAAGTATGGCTCGTAGTGGTTCGGTTCGATGAGGTCCTAAAAGAAATAAAATAAAAAGCAATAATTTTTTTAGATTTCAAAAATGGACTCATAAAGGTCCAATATTATTATTTACTTCAATATTCAAATTATTGGTTCCACCTTTCATTTTTTCTGGTTTTGTTATGTATGCATGCAGATCGTTTGTTTCTATATAGTTTCACTTGTGAATAATGATGTAGTAATGTATATGTTAGATGTGATATCTCAAATTTAAATTTGTGATCATAAAATTATATTTGTGAATTTTTTATAGTATTTATTATTTTATTTAGAAAACAATTGCATGGTGTACGTGTGGAGAAGGCAGGCTCAGTAGCCCACCGAATGATGGGGGGACCTATATTAATTGGTGATCAACTGAGGGGGCTCAATTCCACTTTGTTGCTCTTTTGTAGAATTTTAGGCCCATGTCTTCTTGAATCTTGATGCCCGTAAATGGTGAATGAAGTTGAAATAATAATTGTTTGTAATCATGGGTTCAATAGAATGGGCAGAACGTCACCTACTTTTTGATTATGAGAGGGATGGAGGAGAGAAGGAGAGTCTTTAAATGATTTTTGGATTTGAAGATGAAGATGATAAGCTTGTGAACCATAATCTATTTTATTTTTAAGTTTTGAACTTAAAATTGTTATATTTAGCGTTAGGACAAATATTAAGTATATTTTCTTTGGTATTTTAGAAGTTGCATTTAACTGAAAAATTTCGTCGTAACTATAAATGATTTCCTTAAAGTTTACTTTAATCACAAAAGATATATTTTAAATTTAAGAATCACAACATAACTACCTTAGTGATAAATAATAATATTCATCACTGATCTCAATGAAAGAAAGGGTATAGTTCTATCTATTTTTTATTCTCGGCGTAATTTGGATTAATTTTGAGATAAAAATAATAATAATTCAAATCAAAGATAAAATAACATATAATTATGATGAATTTAGATGACACGTTTAAATTTTTTTTATCTGATCTAATCTAACTACAAGAAATTTAATTTGAATTGATTTTTTAATATCCAAATTATAGTTGTACAAGAAACATATTAATACTTTAAAAACACGGTAATATAGTAGAGTTGATGTAAAATATAAAATATATTATACTACTAAGAAACAACAATAATCAATTATATTTAAGATATATATAAAATAACAACAAAAAATATACATTAAATTAAACTAATAAGTATTATATTAAGACAAAATTAAAAAACCATCAAATAATATATAAATATAATATATCATACTAATAAATAGATATTAAAATTTAGTATACGGTTTGGTTTAAAAACGAATTTGAATTTGATTCAATCAATGTAATTCTTACAAAATAGCATCTAAAAGTATTTAATAATATTCAATGTTATATGAGTTTTAACATGGTAAATCAGTTTTCATTTTTATTTTGAATTGGTTTGGACATGATATAACTATCATGTCATAATATCATTCAATAGTATTCAAATTCAAACATTAATTCCTCCCCTAACTTGGTCAGTGGTTGACTATTTGACTTTTTATATGTAAAATATTTGGCTTCCAAATCTTCCCAATCAATAGCTAATAGCTATATAATATGGATATATGTTTAAATAAAAAGTTATATAATGGATTATGTTGAAAAAATGGATGATGTACAATATTTACGTATGAAATAATATAAAAATATTTGTACTACTAAAACTTGCATAATGTAGCATTGACAATGTCACAATGGCATATATCTCCTAAAAAAAGTCACAAACGGTATTAATTAATTCATCAAAGAAAAAAAAAAGTCGCAATTGGTGGCGCCACACTAAACTAATCTCATCTCATATAAAGAATAGAACGATAGCTTCTCTAATAGCAACACTAATCCAACACACTGCTCTGCATCGTATCATATAACCAGTATTTTTGCAATATCATTAAATATCAATGGCAACTGTGTAAGAATGTTTTCTTAATTTATAACGTTCATATAGTTCACAGTTTAATGTGATTTATTCTATGAGGGTAGAAATTGAACTCAAAACTTCAAATTTTACAATATTCGCACACGTTACACGCTAACCAGTTGCGTTAGACTCTAATGATCGAGTCAAATTATTCTCTCTAACTGTTTGTATGATGTAAATCTAGAGGTGTCCCAGAAATTCGTCCTCCCACGGTTGCTCCAACCTCCGAACCACCACCTATTTTTGATGGAACTACCAGGTTAGTTTTCTGACCTTTTCTTGATTTTGCTTTCAGATTGTTTTTCAAGTTCAATATCATAACTCATTATTTTCATTTATATGTTTTTTCTTTATTAGGCTATACATGAGTTATTCATGCCCGTTTGCTCAACGTGTATGGATCACTAGGAACCATAAGGTTTGTTAAATTTTTATGGTTATGGTTATGATTAATTTTCTGCTATATATATTTTATTGTTTTATATATAATAGTAATTAACTGGAGTACTTCACTCTTATCTCTATTTGTTAATTTCTTTTAAATTTTTTACCATCCTCATCTAAAATTTTAGATTTTTATTTTATATTGTCAGTCATTTTTATTTTATTTTAGTTTTAATACATCTCTCGTAGATTTAAAAAACAAAATAAGAATTGAATATGTTTTAAATGATCTGACATACAATTTTATTATATAAAATTATTTAAATGAATTAATTATTTGTATATCAATAATTAAGTTACGAAAAAGTTATTTTATGAAATTGAAAGTGAAGTTCTTGTAGTGTTAATAATTATAAATCAATGTATTGTATAGTATGTTATTTAAAATATGACATGTCACTATTTTTAGTTAAGAAATTAGAACGAGAAATCAAAATTGTTAAAATAGAAAACCAATTTTATAATTTTATAAAAAATTGAAAAATTAAAATTACAATTAAATATTTATCTTTTAACGTGAATGAAAATTTTATTAATGAATGTCTCACAATAAATTAAAAGCCAAGACTGCATAAATACAAAAGAGAATATGTTCAATCCATATGCAATTCGGATTATAAAGAACATATTTCTAATTTAATCAAAAGTCTTTTTTAATTTAGGCTTAATTAAAAATTTGGTTCTTCTAATTTTTCAATTTTTCAATTTTGGCTCCTTAGTTTAAAACGAGCAAGTTTGGCCACTCATATTTACTCCATTTATAATTTTGCAGTCGACACTCATTTTTCTCAATTTTTTTGGCGACGTGGCTTGATATGTGGACTTTCTAGTAACACAATATGATATAATTTTTTCATTTTAATTAAAAAATAAAATAAATAATCTATTTTATATGTGATTATCTCTACCTCAAAATTTCCTCCTCACCGTTGTGTTTTCTATTGATTTTTGAATTATGTTAGAATCTTGCATTTTCGTTGAATCTTTTTTTTATGGAATTTCAAAATCGACTTTTTATGAGTTTGAATAGAGTTAGAAATAGAAGTTTAGTGAATAATACCAATTAGCAGCAAAAATAATTGAAGAATTTGTAAAAACTTCAAAACATAGAAAAATTAACAGTGAAATTAAGGACTGTTATTTTAATTAAGTAAATATAATTTTATTGTATTTGATTAAAATAATTATTTTCTGTAAAAATTTAATTAAAATAATTTCCTCATCTCCTGTCAGGTCTTTCAAATGTTATCCTACTAACCCACATAAAAAAAAACTTAATCAAAACAAATGGGAAATTGCAAAATAAAAAAGAAAAAGTAAATGTGATAGACTAAAATCACTAATTTTATAATAAGAATCAAAATTAGAATGACAAAAAATATAATTAAGTATTTAATTTAATATTCATCATAATTCATATTTCACGTGCACAGATTAACTTTTTTATCATAAAAATAAAAGAGTTCAATAGTTATGCATACAATATAAAGTGACTTTTTTATACTGTCGTGTAACAATGATCAATTATCTTATTACATTGACTGTGCACATTTTTTTATATCAAAATAAACGTAAAATAAGTCTGATAAAATATATAATTAAATATATGTATGGTTTTTTTAATAGATTTAAATATATGGTTAGTGTAGTATTCATTACCATTAGTCGACTATTACACACTGTTTAGTTTATTTATTTTTTGGTAAAATATTTATTTATTTCTTGAACTTCAGGGACTGCAAGATAAGATCAAATTGGTTCCTATTGATCTTCAGAACAAGCCTACTTGGTACAAAGAGAAGGTCCACCCGGAAAATAAAGTGGGTAATCATAAGGAAAAACAACATATATAATATGGACTGGACATCACTATTTGTTTTGCTTGATTAATTGATAATCATATGTTGTACCAATTTTTTGGTGTTGTTGATAATCATATGTTATATGCTCCTCCTTAAATGTATTGTAGGTGCCATCTCTCGAACATGATGGCAAGGTTTTGGCAGAAAGTATTGACTTGATCAAATATGTAGATGCAAATTTTGAAGGGCCGTCACTAATACCTAATGTAAGAACGAAAGCAATATCATTCTATTTTAACCTATTTCAACTAATTGAAAAATCATCCCCAAACTCTAATATATATATTTAATAATATCGACATTTAACAGTTGAATTTGAATTTAAAAATTATTTTTCAAATATTATTAGTGGACAGAGTTAGTGATAATTAATATTAAGAAGATTTTATGCAGGACCCGACCAAGAAAGAATTTAGCGAGGAGTTAATAAAGTATGTTGATACTTTTAACAAAGATATGTTCGGTTCGTTCAAAGGCAATCCTGTAACGCAAACAAGTAAGAAATTATAATATTTTATTTTTTAATTTATTTTAAATGAGATGATATAATAATAATAGTCATGAAATTTCCCTTCCTTTTTTCTTAGACGCAAAAAACTTTAATTAAATATATTAATTAGTTTTATTTTTTTGCACTTGTGAAACTCTTTATTTGTTATACACTTAAATGCTTTTATTTTCATAGGTCTAAATAAACATGTAAAAATATAATTTTGTGAGAGACTGAGTCTTTTCTTTAACAGCTTGGGCCTTAAGTCGACATGCTAATAGTAGTAATAATGTAAAATATGCCTTGTAAAAAAAGTGATCATTTGAATTAGGTGCTTCATTTGACTACCTGGAGAATGCTCTTGGTAAATTTGATGGGCCATTCTTCACTGGTGAATTTAGTTTGGTAAGTTGAAAATTTAGATTACTCTGAAAATCAGATACATTTGCGAGTCATAGGAAATAGATATATTTGATATTCTTGGTGTGACAATGTGATGAGCATAATTCATCAGGTGGATATTGCCTATATTCCATTCATTGAAAGGTTCCAAATCGTCTTCTCAGAATTGTATAAGCATGATATCACATCTGGAAGGCCTAAGTTAGCCACATGGATTGAGGTAAATGGAATACACTTGAATCAAATTATCCTAATTGATTAAGTGATGATGATAAAATAGTATGAACCAAATAATTATCTTTTTTTTTACTCTATTCTTGAAGATATATCCTTTTGATATTATTTTAAATTTCTAAACCAACATCTTACCAAACTTATTAATAATGATTGCTTCCACATATTGGTTCCAAAAAAAAATAATAATAATAATAATTTTGTCTAAAAGTTGAAACATATTTTTGCAGGAGCTGAACAATAACAATGCTTATAAGCAGACAAAACTTGCTGATCCACAAGAATTCGTTGCCTTTGTCAAGAAGATCTTCTTGGTACTATAAAATTAAATATGGATAACATTATGCTCAAATTTCTTTGTGGTTGGTTTCAACTTCAAGCTATATGCTTCGTGCCTCCTTGTTAGTAACTTTCATTATTGCTGTTGTGCAGGGACAATAGTTAGCATCAGATACAATTGTTTATGAAAGAAACTAGTCAATAAATGAGAGGTGTATACGTTATGTGGACTGTGGAGTTCTCGAAATTGTAACCACTACAACTTATAATAATGTTTGGCAACTTGAGTATGAATTTGTAATAATGTTCCTGTACCAGCATGTATCGTATTGTGTAATCTTATAATATAAAATCAAAAATAAATATATGATTGATGTTGTATATGTATGTAAACCCATGGTTGCAAAAATAAAGAATTTGAGAAAGAACAGTTTCGAAATTATCATTCACCCTTCATTTTGGTCTCTAAATTTCAGAAACCTACTAGTGTTTCTCATCAAATAGAATATATATTTATTTATAATTTTTGCCATGTCACATAATTATGTCAAGGAAGGAAGAGGGATGAGGAGATGCTAAATTGAAAGAGAAGGGATAACAAAAAAAAAAAAAGGGACTGGTTTGTAATTTTAAAAAAATTAAAAAATTGTAAAATTAGTATGGTGGTGCATGGTGCCTCCCCTGTTATGGGATGCACCTTATAACCACCATTAACATCCATCAAATCATTTCTTGAATCTTCTTCTTCTTTACTCAACACGATGCCTTATAAAAACGCAAAACTCGGTTGAATGAATGTAGTCAGTATTCTGTACAAGGTTAAGGACTCTCCCCTCTCCTTCCAAACGAAAATCTCAGTAAGCTAGCACCTGAAGAAACATAACAATGGCAGCTGCGTAAGATACTTGTTTAATTTATTCTCATTCACTCGCAGTATCGCTTCCTCTTCTCTTAACTTTTGTCTCCTCTTTCTAATTTAGCGGCGTCAAACAACTTCGCACTCCTCCGTTAACTTCCAACTCCGATCCACCTCCTATTTTTGACGGAGACACCAGGTTCTCTTTTTTTTTCTTCTTCTTCTTCTTCTTTCAATTATCATATTCATGAAATGTTTTTTTAATTAAATATTTTGGAATCTTGTTTTAGGTTATACATCAGTTATGTTTGTCCGTTCGCACAACGTGCATGGATCACTAGAAACTATAAGGTTTGTCTTTCTCTTCCTCCTCTTTCAACTGCAACTGCAAGGTTCCGAGTTCAAACGAAGGATATGATATCCAGCCTACCAATTTCGGCATAATAACCTTATTAGTTATAATTTTATTCATCACATAATAACCTTAGTCTTGCTTTAGGCTATGTTTGGATTGATGGAATGGAGTGGTATGGGACGAAACCAACTTTTATAAATTAATTTTAATTGATTTGAATTGGATTGGTTCGTATTCGAATCAACTTAATTGTTTTGGTTTGATAAAGGTTGAGACACTATTATTTAGAAGCTCCATGTAACAAGTTTGATCTCTGCTTCTACCCTAACAAATTAACAACTAATATTCGTCTATAAAGAAATTTTTGGTTTGGTTCAAACTAACGAACAATCCTGTTCACCTTAATTTCTATTAACCAATTAATTTTTTTATTCATTGATAAATAGGTCATTGTTTTGTTTTTTATGATTGATGACCAATGCAGGGATTAGAAGACAAGATCAAATTGGTTCCTATTGACCTTCTGAACAGGCCTGCTTGGTATAAGGAGAAAGTCTACCCAGAAAATAAGGTGTTTAACTTGTTGATACAAGAAAATAAATTACTCAGTTCTCACCCAATTGATCATGATTTTCTTATGTTATAGGTGCCATCGTTGGAGCACAATGGGAAGGTCTTGGGAGAAAGTCTCGATTTGATCAATTACATAGATGCTAACTTTGAAGGGCCCTCTCTAGTTACCAGTGTGAGAATTCAGCACTCTCCTCACCCCAAAGTAAATCTAGTAATATTTTATTGGAGTTGTTTTAAGATTTTGTTTTTCAGGATCCTGCGAAGAAAGAGTTTGGTGATCAGTTGATTTCTCATGTTGATACATTCACCAAAGACCTGTACTCCTCATTGAAGGGAGATCCTATAAAAGATGCTAGTAAGGATTTCAAGCTAAGAAATAGAGGAATGTTATTATGTTTTTCAAGTATACGCAAAATGAACTTTCAAAATTGGTAATTTTGAATCAGGTCCTGCCTTTGATTACTTGGAGAATGCTCTTAGTAAATTTGATGATGGACCATTCTTTCTAGGACAATTCAGTTGGGTAAGTTGAAATTAAGAGCCTTCAAATATTATTTTTTTTCAGTTGGTTGTCTTTAAGCACATGCAAGAAGTTCTTCCAAATTTTTACTAAAGCACGTGATGATATGATGGATTGTGGAACAAAGCATCAAAGTAGTCATGAATCAAGTGTAAATACAGTAATCAGATAAATGAGATTATGCATGACTTTAGTACTTTTGTTTCATATAAGTTGTTAATGCTTGTGATGATTAGGTGGATATTGCCTATATTCCATTTGTTGAAAGATTCCATATAGTCTTTTCTGAGGTCTTCAAGCTTGATATAACAGAAGGAAGGCCTAAACTAGCAGCATGGATTGAGGTACAGTGGAAGCAGTTCTCTCTAACATCAAAGCTTTCCATAATTGGATTCCTTTGCATGAATTGATTACAAGTCATTGTCATCAATCTGAACTTGTGGAAAACTTCTTCATCTGTTCGGCTAGTGGATACATAAATGGTGCACTGAAATTTTTGAACAAATGTTTCTCTTGTAGGAGCTTAACAAGATTGATGCTTATACACAGACAAGGGGGGATCCAAATGAAATTGTTGATATTTTCAAGAAACGTTTTCTGGTAATATTACAATCAACATCCTCACATTTCTTATAATTGATTTGGAATAATACTATAGTAGTGATTGGTTCTGCCTACTGTCTTTTTCACATTTTTAAACTTATAAAGTTCTAACTTGCAGGCTCAACAGTGAAAATTGGGCTGCAGTGGTGCCATTTGAGATGTAGACTGTTGCCAATAAAGTGACATTTGTGTTTATGCCATGCTTCTTCAGTCAAATGTTGGTTTGTTTGTTTTCTAGAGTTGCATATAGTTTGAATGTGATGTCAATAATGTTACCAGCTTGTTTGGCGAGACATTGATGGTGTTTATGTACCAGCTTGTGATGCTAATTACTACTGTATTTATAAATAAGTTCTAATCGGCATGATGATGATGTTTGCCATGGTGATCAATGGTGAAATATCTCTATATACTAAAATTAGTTAATATTAGGGGATATAAAGTTACTTTGGTGGTTGGGGTTGGTGAATTAAGTAGTATAGTGATAAGGAGGTCGGAGGTTCCATCTTCAATCCTCACCCATATCATGAAATTTACGTACTAACGTTTGTGATTTCTAAAAAATTAAGTCTATGTTTGGGAACAGGCTTGTGAGCTATGTGTTCCTCATACACTAGAACAGAATAATGTTCTTCCTCCTTCTAACAAAAACAAGCCAAGTCACAAGTTGCATCACCAGTGTGTGCACTTCCTCAAGAAGATGAAATGCGTGGCCATAACATGTATAAGCAATTCCTTGTTGTTTGAAAAAGCTACAGATAATAATAACCAATAACAACATAATGGGAAGAAAAATTAAAGGCAAAGACTTCTTTTAGAATGCAGAGCCACCTGTACTAGTATAATAATCATTGCCAATGCCAAGATGGAAGCCGTTTAAGTTATGAAAAATCGGATTCAATCCTCCAATTAAATGCAGTGTAGGATTAGGGCAATCTAATTTACAATAAAAAGTTCTATTAATAAACCACTATATTTGATACAAAATTAAAAATCCAAATTAGTTCTACCAACTCCAATAAAGAGAATTTTCAAAGACGCGTCCAATATTTAATCGAAACAATTCAAAAAACAAATCCAAGATTAGTGGACGCTTCTCCAACTTTTGTTTTCTTCGCTGCATTGAATCCTCGAAACTATTAGTAAGATTATTTTTAAAAGTTAATAAATAAATTATTAATATTTTATTTAATAATTATAGAATTTTTAATAGAATTAATGATATTTTCAAATATCTTTTTTTTATATTTGTTAAAAATTAAAATATGACATTTTAACCGTTATACAACATCAACAACTCATATAAAATTTGATTGTACAACTCCAATAATTCATGTAAATAATATGTTATAATGATTTTTCAAACAATATATTCACTTTTTGTGTAATGATTTTTTAATTTATAATTAATATTTTTCTTACTCCAAATATATATTTGTATTAAAAAGAATATTAAATAATTTATAACAGAAATAAAATATTTAATCATTTCATATTTGTGTCGACCATGTATTTTCAGTATTTCATATTATATTCTTATGGTCGATATATTTTAATTTTTAACCGACATTTCTTCAATATTCATTTTCCAAATTACAAGTGTTAAAAACATGTTTTAACTTGTGTGTGAGACTATTAGATAAATAAATCAATTACACTTGTTAATAATTACGTAGTTATACTTCTTACTTGTAACATTGGAATAATTTTAATATTATTTTTTATATATTTTTATCTTATCAATTAGTTTTTTTATAATGAATAGTAACAATAGAATTAATAGAGTAAAAGATGTCACAATCAATTGTTTTGCACCTTCCGATTAATATAATTATGATGTATATAGAGCAAGATTTCATTGTTTGAAGAATATTAGAATGTGAGATATTTATATTAAATAAAAAAGATTTTAGTCTTTTCATTGAATAAAAAAATTTAGTTTATAAAGAGATTTAAAACATTTGTTTTTAGTGGCCTTAATTTGAATAGGCTCTGATCAAACTCAATTCTAATCAGTTTTAAATACAGCGAAAATATCATACAATAGCCAGCTACCTTTCCTTTTCAGTTCCGAAACTGTGCCAAATCTGTAATTAAACAAACTCTAAATTCAGTGTTAATATGTTTGAAAAATAGAACGTTTAGAAAATGAAATTGAAAGACAGGGAAAAGAGATAGACCTTAAAATTGTTAATCTTATTTACTTTCATGGCCAACAATAGTTAAATAACATTCAAATTTAAAAATATGTTTGAAGTAACAGATCATGTATTCATTGTTTTTTTTTTTACTTATAATATTTCTCTTCTTTATATTTTCTTTCCGTTTTAGTAATCAATGTATGAATGTGTAGAGTGAAATAGCAAATGAAGGACTCAAATTTTATTTTAGAAGTTTGCAGTAATTATATCATGCATCCACACTTTTCATATTTTATTTTTAAAAAATGATTTTTTTTTAAAAATGATTTTTAATTTATTTGTATATAATTTTGTAAAAATAAATTTTTGAAATTACAATAATCATTTTATAGATAAAATTTGAACAATATAATTGAGTACTCTTAAAATACAATAGATAAACAAACAATCAAAAAACAACTATCTAAAAAAATTGAAAGAAAAAAAATAACACTTGTCAGATGAAAATTTAGACCAGCGTATGAAAATTTAGACCAGCGTAGTATAGAATGAGAAAACTAACAATCTCGTATTTAGACCAGCGTAGTATAGAATGAGAATACTAACAATCTCGTGCAAAATAAAAATAGAAAAAAAAAACGTAACCCCAATAAATTGATAAATTGATGTATAAACAAAGTAGGATCAGTTGCATTATTTTCTCTTGTGAGTTAAATTAAGTGTTTTTTTTAACTGTTTCTGTTTTTTCTCTCATATATGACAAGTGGGAAAAACGATATACTACTATTTATAGCTTTTCATTTTTAATAAAAATGATTTTTTTAATAAATTCATTTTTTTTTAAATTTAAAACAAATACCTTCAAATCATATCAAATTATTTTGATTTTTGAAAAAATAGATTTTTTTATTAAAAAAGTCTGAAACAAATGGACCCAGTAAGTGTAGTAAGATTCAAATTTAAAAATCTGTTTGAAATATATAGTTAACATATAAACCAAAATTGAATGATGTGTGAATCTCTCCTTCATGAGTTTTAACACCAATTGTGATAACATAATATCATTACCTCATTATAAATATGTTGTTGATGAAAGTAAAGAATGTATGGGTTCATGGCTTACACTTTCACTCTCACAGCCACCAATTTCCAAAAAGAAATAAATAAAAGAAATTGATCCCTCTCAGAAGATCATAAACCCTGCTACAATTACCCATGATGCTGTTGATGTAAAAGAAGAGAAATTAAATAAATGGCTTACACTTTCACTCTCATAGCCATTATCACCATCACCACCTCGTCTATTACCATTTGAATATACACAATCAACACCACTACACACCTCCCTATTAATCCAAAAACATTATTTTATTCCCAATGAATGAGCCTGCACCCAATGAATGGATGAGTCCTATGTTACCAGAATGTGAAAGTTGCGAAAAAGAAATAGCAATGAAGCCATTCATTACAAAGAAGAGAAACATTAATTGGTTGTTCTTATTTTTGGGTGAGATGATAGGTTGCTGCAAATATGAATATTTGCAGTATTTCTGCAAACACACTCTGATAATCACACAATTGATTCCAAAGATGGATTGATATATTTGACTTATTTCAGTTTGTGCAAACAACTCCTGCTATACGTACCCTTCAATCCGTAGCTACAAATTCAATATTTCTTTTGTTCATGTTTAGTTTGTTCTTGATCACTAGCTATCTCTAATGCTTAATAATGGCAGTTTATTTTTCTGTACTACCTGTGTTAGGTTTTTTTTTTTTTCTTTGACTGATTTGAATTTTGAAAAAAAAAAGTGATGTAAAAAAGTGCTATTTGTCATTACATATAGTAATAGATTATAGTTATTTGTAGATATTGTTGAAGTTTGGGGGTTTTGGAAAAAAACATAAGAGAAAATTTGTGGAATTTTAGAGAAAATGAGAAGAGAAAATAATAAGAGTTTGAATATTATTGATAATAGTTTTATGATAATTTAATTACAAAACACTCAATATTAATCTTAATTTATAGAAAAACATAGACTCAATCCTAAATAAAGAATATATCATAATAATAATGAGATATTCTAAAATATCTCTATGATTAAAAATTAATCCTAGGAAATAATTAAAGATACTCTAATATAATATAATAGATATTATATGATATTTTCTAATATTCTACCAGAAATTATTAGTAAAAGAAATACCCAGTTAAATAAATTTGATACATTGAGTATTTGTTCAAAACTGCAACAAGGGAAAACTAATGACTTGAACATAAACTATGAGCTGAATTGAACAATGATGGTGATTATGTCATTCTGATACCTAAACACAATTGCAAATGTATATATCCCAAATATATCCCAGATTTAGAAAGGAATTCATGCTATGAATGAAGTTTAGCTCATTAGTTGGACTCAAGGAGGTTATATTACAGCACTCTTTGTCGAATGAAACCAGAGTCACCAGAACTATTAGTATAACCATTGCCATAGCCAAGACACAAAGAACATCAATTATGAATAAAAAAATTTGCTCTTCAATCAATATTTAGAGAAAAAGAGGAAATACCATCTTAGCTCTAAATAGAACTAGAGCAGTTTTGTGCACCAAAAGTAGAACAAAACTCCACAAGGTTTTTTTCACAACTATCCTATTGAACTGAAAGAACACCACAAAAACCACATATATTAACATCTATATAAACCTATATTTTGAAGCATGTTGTGAGACCTTTAAACAACACATTTGAATTTTTTTCATCGGACTATCTTATACTGATCAAACATTGAACTCCACCATATCATTGCCTTCTTCTGGTTCTTGGAGGAGTACCAGGAGCGAGGCGAGAGTTTGGCTGTATATTGTGATCGTATCTTTGCGAAGCAAGGTAAGACAAAGCTGTGACAACATCAGCTATAACCGGACGCATATTCGCTTGTTCCTGAACACACATTGCTGCAACAGCAAGGGCCTGGTATAGTCCTCTTGAAGGATACTGACCTTGAAGCATAGGATCGGCCATTTGCGAAAATTTCCTTCTATCTTTGAACAAGGGTCTAGCCTGCAGTTAGATAACAATAGTCCATTTCCAAAATTACTACTAAAATAAAGAGCAAAAACTAACCATATATCATAGTTCATTATGAAGTACTTCAATAATCAAAACCAATTAAAAATATGCACCATGAAAAGTTTACCTAACTTTGAATGCTCTCTTTAATCATCACAGTGAAAGGAATTTATTTTTAAAGAATTTATTGAGAAACGAAGAAACATAGAACATGATGATCAGAAATTCTAATAAAAGAACAGGACTTCTACTGCAAATTTTCAAGTTTAAGTACAAGTTCGCGATTCGTTTTTCACTTTGCTGCTTTTCACAATCATGAGACAACCCTAGGAGATAAGATTACAAAAGACTTTCTTACCCATGCAACAAGGTTCTGTTCTGCTGAAGATTTTGAATTGTCAATTGCTTTCCTTCCTGTAATTATTTCGAGAAGAACTACACCAAAACTATAAACATCTGATTTGAGAGTGAGTTGACCGGTCATGGCGTATTCTGGAGCACAATATCCATAAGTGCCCATAACCCTTGTTGATACATGAGTGTTTTCTCCAACCGGGCCGAGTTTGGCCAGACCAAAATCAGATAACTTTGGATGATACCCTTCACCAAGCAAAATGTTTGAGCACTTCAAATCTCGGTATATGACTGGAGGATTAGCCTTATCATGCAGATATTCTAATCCCTTTGCTGCTCCAGCAGCTATTTTCATTCGCGTGTTCCAGTCAAGTCGTTTCTTGCCAGGAGATATATCTGCAAATCAAACATATATAATTCATATAAAAACAAGACAATACCAAATTCAAAGAGAGAAAGAGAAAAGACACTTGCATAGTTGAAATGAAATACCATGCAAGTGGTCTTCTAAGGATCCATACGGCATATATTCATAAACTAAAAGCCTTTGATCTCCATCAGCACAATAACCAATAAGGTTGACAAGGTTATGGTGATGAAGTAGACTTAACATCAACACTTCCACAAGGAATTCCCTATTTCCTTGGAGTCCATTTCGGTCAAGTTGCTTGATTGCAACAACCTATATTCAACGTTAGAAAGAATGAAACACATTATAAACTCAACCTACAAAAAAAATTATGAAAAGAGTTTCGTGTTGGCAAAATTCAATCTATTAGTCTTGCTGTTAAAACAGATCAATGTGGTAAAGGTAGAAAGAAGAAGAATTATTCCATGATAGAGTATACTCACCTGGTTAATACTTTCGAGACGTCCTTTGTAGACTCTACCAAAGCCTCCCTCCCCCAAAAGACAATCCGCTCTAAAATTTCTAGTTGCATTTGCCAACTCTCGGAATGCAAAAGTCTGTGCTGCAATGTGTTCAGCATTCCCATTTTTAGATGTATCCTTGGAATTTGTTGATGAATTCCTCTTCAATTTCCCTGTAATCAAGTGAGAAGAATAAATAATTAAGGGGCGAAAAGCATCTAATTTGGAGGTTAAACAAAATCATGGTGTCGGTGTGATTTCGCCAAACTCACAATCAATCCAATCTTATTAGCAAATTATGGATTCCATATTCTCCATTCTTATACCATTGAGTAATGTCCCCAAGGCGCAGCTCAAGTGGTTGAGCTGGAACACTTGAAGGAGTTTGCGAATGAGGTTCAGGGTTCAAACTATGGTTACTAACAACTAATATTTTTCTATCCAAACAAATCACTGAGTAATGTCACAGATTTACTGCAGTAACAATTTTCATGTCCTGATTTGATTAGTAAGTGGCAATTGGGAGCTAACCCAAACATTTAAGGTCATAAAAAAGAAAAAAAGAAGAGAAAAGCTACCTATCTTTGGGCAGAACATGAGTCTATGACTTTGTAATAACATTTTTTATGCATGTTGACATTGTCATGATCTATATGTAGCAAAATATCCATGTTTGTTGAATCACTAAAAAAGATTGCAGTCACTAATCACAACAAATTCCAGCTAAAAAAATGCACACATCCAGGTAATCAATAGGGTGAAGCAAATGCATAAAACTCAATTAACTTTTTTACAACAAACACCAAATAAAAGAAAACGTATTACAAAAAAAACACCTTGATCAAGTGAAAACTCAATAATCTGCATTAGGGCATTGATGAACCATTTTCCTTTACCTAAAACCAATAAAAGAAAACATAAAAAGCAGTACCTGGGGTAGGCTTAATCTGACGAGTGAGACTGTGTTGAACTTCCATCTTCACAATCTTCTTCTTAGTGCCTGAATTTCCAGAACATGGAATCCAACCCATTTTACCTCTTCTCTTCTTTCACCAAATAGATGCAACCCAATAATCAGGAAGAACCAATTCAATCACTTTTTGAAGACCTGAGACACGGTGTTCGGGTTTCTAGCTATGGCAACTTGGAAAGGAACCTCTTTGTTCTCTCTCTCTGGTTGTGTCCCTTTATCATGTGTTATGTTTTGTGTCTTCTTTCTTTGGGTATTTTTAGTTTGAGTTCATTAATTTAGTCATTGGTTTCTTTTTTGGTCGGAAACAAAACCAAATTCAAACTAATCCAATAATATTAAATGTTTTCCATTTTATTTTTCTCTTTTGGTTAAGCATAAAATAATTGCTTTTGAATGAAGTTAATTTATTTAATTATATCATAACATGTCATGCCAACCACTACTGTATGTCATTCTTATATGCTTACTGTCTCAACCTTGAGAATCTTATAAAAAATGAGATACCTTATGGATTTATTATAATATAAGCCCTACACCATTTTATTTTAAGAAAAATAATGTGATGTATATTTAATTTAATTCATATATTTGCTGCAGTGGATTTGGCCGCCCATAAAATTCAACTTTTTTGATAATAATAACTGAACAACCACAAGTACTAATAGCTAGCTGTAAATCTTAAAGACATTACTATAATTGTTACATAAGATGGGGCTCATGACACCATCTTAAAATCAGTTCAAATTGATTTTCTTTAATTTCCACTTTTCTAGCTAATTTTAGACTTGTTTCAAAAAAGCTATTGTGAGACTAGTTCTATCAAAAAGCTAATGAAGCTAGTTATTTAAATATCACTAATGAGACTAGTGCCATTAATTGTGTCTATCTTATTGTCCACTACCATTAAATCAAAGTAATGAAGTCTATTTTGAGATTTGCATTTTGTATAAAGATGTTTTCATTCATAACACAACTGTATTTGAAATATGTTTTTTTTTTCATAACACAACCGCATTTTTGACTTTCAACCTTATAGACGTGATTCAACAGTGAACTCGTGAATAATGTGTTTTTAAGATATATATGTGTAAGAGATGTTCTTACCCATGTTCTTGGAGGGTAAGAGACCAAATGAATTTTTCTAAGAGAATAAATCAAAAGAAAAACAACCGATCACGACAAAGTGCATATATGTGTTTGATAATCATATTGTGCTAAGAACAATTTTATACATAGGTTGAAAATCACATTTTTATCTAAAACCATAAAACATTTGACATATAAATCATTTTAACATTTACTTTTTTTTTATTTAATATGCGATTTTTAACTCACACTTGACACTGCTAATAATTATGTATCCAAAGTCACTTAAATTAAGGAGGTGCAAACAATAGTAAACCAAGAAAGTGAACACAATTTTACTCTTGTCTTTCTCTTTTTAGAATCAAAATTTCAATTACTGAAAGAAAAAATAAGACCAAATTTGATTCTTTAAAAAAAATAGAGAAAATGCATAGAGGATTCTATTTTAAAAAAACTACTACAAAGAAACGTTTGGCATGAATGAAACGGCATTAATAATTTCTTCAAAATGTATACATTATATTATAAGATAAATACTGTAAGAAAAAGGAAGCACTAAATAAGTTCATCTCATGGTGATTGCAGTGACTTACATTAAAATAAAATTGATGACCATATGAATTATGCTCCAAATTAAAAAGAAGGATAGATAACTAATTAATGTATATAATAATGATAATAATAACATGAAAATAAATATCCTAGTCTCAGTAGTTGCTGCAATATTCCAAATTGTCACCATCTTCTGATGAATTTCAATTATTCTGAGCATACTTCAGGATAACTGGAATAGATCACTTCGAAATAAGAGGATCCAAACCATTTAGTCATAACTATACTATACTGTTATTGTTAACTAATAATTAAAGTGTCAATATGGTTTATCTTTACTAAGAGAAGCTTGTGAATCTTTTTCAGAGGCCACAGTTACTGTGTTCTTGAGTGGCATCTCATGGTTGTGCTTTCCTTCATATGTTGTCACAAATGATTTTGGATCATCTATTGCTCTCTCCACATGCTTGCGAACGTTACACTTTATATTAGTACATCTATAGTAACTTCTGCAAGATGTGGTCAAGATGTGTTAGTATTTATAATTCTCTTATGCTACAGCAATATTTAGAAATTAAGAAATATGTAGGTGCAAGGCATTGAAGAACTCAGAACCTTCCTTTCAAAGTAATTTTGAAACAAATCATTTATAGAAGTTAGTTCAAGAAGAAAAGTATAGGAAGTATGAACCTGGGATATGGATTTCCCTTCACAACTTTTTGACCATATTTCCTCCAGCGAAAGCCATCGCCAAGGATTTCAGAATCCACAGAACTTTGTGTCACAATGCGCGGCTCCACTAAACCTTCCTCTGATACTGCTGTTTCGTTGGATTGATTCTCATTTTTCCTGAAGAATGAGAAATGTTCAGCATAAGTTACCCTTTAATTAAAAATTTATCATGACAAGGTTGTAAGCTCAAACATTATAATTTATAATTACTAATATGTTTCTAGATGACCAATGAACAAACTTAGTTCTGAAACTGCGTGACAAATAGCATATCTACATAATATGAAGTTATATATCGAATAAATATCCAAGTTGTTCCTTGAAATTGTAGGACCGTATCAATTTAGCCCCCTACATTATCGATATTTTAAAATGATAGTTGAAATTGCAAAATACTTATCAAGTTCGCCCCTCAATCTAGATCTGTAATCAAATGCATCTCTGACATTATTCACTAAGTTTCGAATTCATCCCCAATATTTACCAACTTAATGTCACTGCAGTCCATACAAATACTAACGAATGGATTGATTTGATTAAAACTTTGCAGTTTCAAGGATTGTTTTGGAATATCAATAATGTGAGGGACTAGTTTGACGCAGTCCTATAATTTCAATGACCAATTAGGAAATTTACTAGTTATATATTGTAAAATGATGCAGCTACAATGGATGAATTTCATTTTCCTAGTGTATTTATTTTTTCTCTTTCTTGTGTTTTGTTTTTTGGCTATAAACTAAGCAATATTTTTTTACCTTCTTTTCCTTCTAGGATCATCTTCCTCTGCCTCAAATCCTTTGTTTCCTTCCTCACATTCCCCACTTAGACCACAAGAATTTTCTATGCTCCCTCCACCAACATTAATATGACCAATTAGAGCAGAATCATTATTAGGCTGTGTAGCTTTGACATGATAAGCAGAATCATTCTGGGTCTCTATTCTGCCTTCATTCCATATATCTTGAACCATTCCATCAGACACCATTCCTGATCCTTGTGTCCCTCCTGAGTTTCGCTTTTGAAGCTGCGGCTTTGCATGGTTGTGTTCACCTTTATAAACAATTTCTGCAATCTCTCCATCATATGATCTTTCAACTTTCTTTTTAACTGGACAATTAGGATGTGTGCACTTGTAATAACTTCGAGGATATTCGCTTCCCTTTACTTGCTTCTGTCCATATTTCCTCCAGTTGTATCCATCATAAGAAGGTCTATCAGCACTAGTTGTGGATGTTAAAGCTTTTTGGTCTTCCTCCATGTTCTGATGTGTCATCTTACAAGGTTCAGTGGCATGGTATGTTTCTGTAGGAAGGGTAGTGTTCTGATGAATATTTGAGCTCATATTGGCTCTAAGCTTGTCATGGTTTTGATGCTGAAGATTGTCTTCCATTGATTGTTGTGTTTGCTGTTGACTAGTATTGCAAATCCCCTTTTCCAAAAGAAGAGAAAAAGAGGTCAGGGACACAAATATAAAAGATGAATTTTGGAAATTTCTATTAGAATTTGGTTTTGGAGCTAACTCTCAGAAATTAGCTCATGGGTGAGGGTTTGTTCCTCACTTACAGAGATTGTTCGTGTAAATAGGGGTGATCAAGGGATGGGTTGAGACATATACTTCTCCCTAACCCAACCTTAATTCTTTTAGACCCTCACCGTATTTAAACTCAAACAAACCCGATTGTCTATAGGTAAAATTAAGACCGGGTCTATAAAATTGATTGGGTTGGCCCAGAGGACATTAATTGAAACAAATTTATAATGCGGTCATTCAAAATTAACATATATTTCACATTGTATATTTTGTTTATAAAATTTTCATTACTAACGTAATAGAACTAAATCTCTGATTGGTTTGTAAGAAACAGGTTAGGACGAATTATACCTCAACTTTAATTTGTCCCTAAATTTGACCGGCCGATTCTTTTGACCCTAGCTCGTACCTAAAACCGAACAAACTCGGTGCTTTGTAGATCAATTGGATAGAAACAGGACGAGTCTTAGGGTTAGGTTGGGTCTTGTTTACCCATACATGTCATATCCTATCCAATGTGCTCACATCAAGAATACAACACCTGGAGCATAAAGTTTGCATGACTTGACATCTACAAGCCGCCCAACGGATCTTAGATAAACTCTCCTGACATCATAGAGTTTGGATTTGGGCCTAACTTAACACTATAAGCTAGCTTATGATATAAGAGTTGCTCCTACTTATAACCATTGTCCATGCTTAATATGACTCTAAACCATCTCATAGCATCTAAGACTCATATGCTTGAGAGAAAGAAGTGTATTGTGTGTGTGAAGATACTCACCATATTTGCCAAGAGAGAGACAGTTGTTTGTGACACAAATTTTGCCATTGGCTTGTATATGAGAGAGTGATTGGTGTCAGGTTTGGGATCCATGTCAGTAGAATTGCTAAGTGCACCTCCAAAAAATTCAGCCTGTAATAATAGTAAAACACAAACAGATGTTAGAAACCAAGAAGCACTTCAAAACAGTTTGGTCCTATTGCACTGAACTTTCACCTGAGAAAAAATAGACTTAGCAGGGGTGAGATTCACTGCTGGCTTGAACCTCACTGTCTTTGGTCTAATGGCAGAAATTGTAGTTTGAGAAGATGCAATGGAGGGAGTGGCATTGACTGCACCTGCTAAGAGCTCTGAGAAAGAATTGTAAGTAGAACAAGTAGGTCTTGAAGCAATTGGTTTGGCAACAACTACCCTTTCTGCTTCCTCAATATCCATCATTAAAGGCTATGTTTTGAAAAAGTATGTTCCCTTTATGTATGATTCTGTTTGCAAAACTTTCTATCAGAACAACAACGCTAGTTCAAAAAAGCAAACAGATACAGAAACCGCAAACAGAAAACAGATATTTGATCACAGAATTCGGCCAATTGTACATACGCTTCCAACTACAGTGCATTTGACGTACCTATCCTATCTATCATAATTCAATCTTAGGGTTTATAAGATTTCCTCAGAACAGTACCAAATCCCCTGCACACCTCAGTCGCAACCTAACTAATGTTTGGGCCGGACGCAAAGAGCAGCTCGAGCTACCTGCCCACTTATCACTGACTAGGAGCCATACCCCACACTCTCACCTTCAAAAACTAAGGGATTTCTACTGATAGAAGCTTCAACTAAACCAAAATAAAGATCACTTGCTGGTAGGTATAATAATTAAATAACCTCAAATTAAAAGTTGCAAAACTACAGAAGTTTAATCGTGGTTCCTAATCTAATCAATAAAGAAATTAACAGAAACTTATGAGTCTATACAATTGTACAAGTACTTACTAAAAACAGCCAAGATATATTAATTGACTATGTATTTTTTTTCATTTTTGAATTGTGTATATTAATTGATATTTTTTTCAGTGAATTAAGCTCAGCTTTGTATATTCTTTAATTTTAATTAATAATTTATTTGAAACTAATTTAATCCACTAAATGCAATCTCCACCTAAAAAGGAAACTTTGAATGTAAGCTTTGTACGTAACTATGGATAATTAAAATAACAAAGTAAGAATAAAAAGATCTACAAACTAACCTGAAAAAAGCTGAGTAGAAGCTGAAACATGTATGAAACTGAGTTTAATTAGCCCCTTCTGCATTACAAGGATAAAAAGTTCATAATAAAAAATTATAAAGTTCCCAAAATATTAATGGTCGTGAAAAATATAATAACAATTCAAAAAACGCCCCCATGAAATCTATGGAGCTTACAGTTGCATTACTTTAATACGTAAATAATAGTACTGAGGGAGGGAGATAGAAGTCAGAAGAGGAAGTGTTTTGATTCCAAAAGTAAATTATAATATTATATTTTTATATATAAAAATAATTTGAGGGACACATGGTAAAATTTAAAACCATAGTAGTATTAGAAAAAATGGATGAAGCAATGTTATGTTATGTAATGAGGAAATGTGAATGTTGGGAATGGTTGTTACAACCGCCAACAATTGTACGGACAACTAACTGTTTATGCTATCGCTTTGACCGTTAGCTCAACGTCACTCTCACGGTCCGTCATGTACATTACTATTTTCCCCGCCATTATTTAACGATATCTTTGGTGTGATAATAATAAAAGGTAAAAAGAGGCATGAATGTTCCCCCTTAAAGTCTAGCTACTATAATATTACACCAATAAAAAATATGTTGAGACTTTGTTCAGTTTACAGGATAAAGTGAGAAGTGAAATATATGTTGGATTATATATACAAAAATAAGTATGAATTAGAAGATAAATATTTTGGAAAAAACCAAAAAGAGAAAAATAATATAATTTGTTGAGTGATAACAATGTTCCTTTAATCTATATACTTTATACTAGTACATAAAGGGAGTTCCTAGTTTTTACGTTTATTTTATCTTTTAATTTTATCATTAATTTAAAATTTAAAAGACATGACTTTGTATTTTTCATGTTGTTAACATAAAATATAAATTTTCTTAACAATTTTTACCTTGTTTCAATAATTTTCTTAATAATTTTATTGTTTCATATTAATTAAATAATAATAATTTTTTAAATAATCACACAATATTTGTTAACTTTTGTTAATTTTATTAAAAAAAACATATATTTACTCATCTACATGCCAATATAAATAATTATTATTGACCAAAATATTTTTGCATTTGCTTTCCCAAAAATAAATACTTTCTACAACAATAGTTGTTTTTTTTATCATTCTCAGTTTAATATAAAGTTAAAAAAAATGTTACAACCATGTAATAATAAATCAGGTTGTAAATTTCCTAATTTAAAAATCGGTGTGGAAAATATAATTCATTGTAATCATTGTTCTTATTTCTCCAAAGCACAACTTTCTACAACAAATGTTCAACGTTTTTCTAATTGTAAATTAATCGAACAAGTAAACAATGCATTGGAACTCCTATATAAAAGCAAGCCTTTGAATTTTTTGTCCTTGTATTGTACTAAAAAAAAAACCAAGCTTTCCCTTCAGTTTTTTATGGACTTGAGATTTATGTCCTTTTGACATTGGACCCAAACAAACTTATATTTCCTCCCTCTTTCTTACATACACCAAACAATGCAAGCACGATCTCAAAAAAAATTCCATCTTTTCCCTAACTTTCACCTGAACCAACCAATGCAAAGATTCACAGCTTCTCCTAAACATTCCCCCATAAGGTTTTGGAACCGGAAATCCCTATAAATATAGCCGTCAACGTTAAATAAATCTTGGTTTTAGGAATGAACGTTAGATAAAACTCTCCAAAATTATCTGTATATTAAACTCTTAACATAGCTGATAAAATTCACAACTGAATCACACACTATACTTCCACTGCAACCAATCACTGTTGGGTGCCCCAGTTTATATTGCAAAAACAAATACAACAATTTTACAAAATAATATGCACATGCAATTTATTCCTCTAAAGAAATTAACTATTCCCGAATCCTAGATCATTGCAACAGACTACAAATTCAATATAGATAAAAAAAATAAGTATATGAACAATGAGTGCCAAACTTGACCAACTTCAACCACAGGGTCATGTAAGGCTCTATAGCTCATTAAGATATGAAAGCCAGGAGATATAAGTGGCCCTACTTCCCCTCCAACCCCCTCACCTACGAAAAAACCACACATGTTTTCAAAATGTACTCGTCGACATAAATTGTCCAAAAATGTAGTTTGATTTCAAACTGTATAAATCAGTAAATTTTTTTTTCTGAAGTAACATATTCTAAACACGTGTTGAGGGTGGAGAAAGCTTTTCCCCAAAAAAGGTTGAAGGAAAAGACAACACAAGGGTGACAAAAAAGTAACTACAAAATGTACGGCACAATCTATCTTGCACCAAGAAAACTTAAGCAGTCAAGAGCTGGTATTGGGCCATGTCTTATTTTAGCAGCAGATTAAACTTCCCGGCTGGCAAATACTAAAGCCAACCAGCTCGGCCAGCTGCAATATAATAATATTCCACTGTCACAAATTTGGGACATGGGGATGATAATTGAATAAAATAAAAATCATTAGAACAAAGATTGAACATATAAAAAAGAATTGTTATAATTTGTTTGTACTCAATAATCATCAAAACATTGAACATATGACATGGCATTTAAAACAAAGCATAGTCAACGAACAGGAATTGTTGGTGAGTATTGTGAAATCATCAAGCACAGTTAAACAGCACAAGAAGACACTACACAACCAATTAGAATTACCTGGAAATTACACCAGTAAAAGCCTTCTGAATGGACTATTGCTGATTAATTAATATATATGAAAGTCAGGCAAAAAAAAAATGTAGAAGGAAAAGGGACTTAAAGAAACAAAAGGGTGGCTAAAAAGTAACAATATAATATACGGCACAATCTATCTTGCACCAAAAAACTTATGCAGTCAAGAGCTGGTATTGGGCCCTGTTTTATTTTAGCAGCAGTTTTAACTTCCCGGCTGGCGAATACTAAAGCCAACCAGCTCGGCCCGCTGCAATGATAAAACTCCGTCCTGTCCCAAATTGCATATGGGAGGAGGAGAAGGATCATTGAATATTTTTTAAACACATACATCAATTAATCTTAAAGACAGATAAAACAAAACTAATTCAGACAGAGATCAGACATGTGAAATTTACACCGCTGTTAGCAATATTAAAAACAAAAACCGCTATAATTTTACTCTCATTGAACCTACAAAAATATGGCATTTAAAACATAGTCAATCAAAAGGATCCATTGGTTAGTATTGTGAAATAAGCAAAGCTTTGTTAAACAGCAAAAGACATCAACAATAATAAGGATTTCTTGGAAGTTACGCCAGTAAAAGCGTTCCGTAAAACCCTTGATTAATAATACATAGTATTAGTTCAATAAATTTAAGTTACAACACAATAATCATGTGCCAATCTTGTAGAAACTTATTGCTAGACAGTAAGTAAACAAACATCTAAGCAATGCAAGTCAGAAACTATGTTCCCAACAACTAAGAAAGATTGTAGTATACAACTTAAATAAATAAAATGGAAATCCAAATAGGGTATAAGTTTAATCAGATTATGACACTTCCTGATATCATTATTCAAGAAATACACCTCCGTTGGTTCTATTTCCTGCAAAATTGCATAGCATGCAGTATATGCATGCAAAGAATGAAATAGTTAATAGTATGGTACACTTTTAAATATTATGCTGCAGCAGATTGCTTCTCTTCATAATCATCTAGATTAAGAGCTTGAAGCAATTTTGGCCAAGATTCTGGGATCCCTCCAGGTAGCTCAAACTCCAATAGTTTTCCTCTACTACGGTAAAACCCTTCCACAGGTTGACTCTGCAATCATGATAGAGATCAAATCATAAAACAATAAGAAACGAAAGAGATAAAAATTACAAAAATAAAAAATAGATTGCAAGAACAACAACAATAAGAGGAAAATACCAATTCATTGTATATACGAAGCCTTTCTTTGACTACTGGTTCAGTATCATCAGAACGAGTAATGAGCTTAGACATACAATGCTGAGGAGGAAGTAGTGGAGCCATACTCATTCCAGGGCACCCATTCTCACCCTTGATGTTAATGGAGGCAACATTAAAATTCCCTCCACACTGACTGCAAGTTCTCCTGCCGAGGCATTTTGCAAGCAGTGCTTCTTCCTGGAGCTTCAGATTGACCACTAAGTCAATGTCGGCCACCCCTTCCAATATTTCCTGATGAGCACATGAAAAGATAATATAAATTTTAATCATATTTTAAATAATTTCAAATTTTGCCTATAACATTTTTCATCCGAAATTTTATTTTTAATGTCAGAATCTATTATGAATATGAAAAATTCAGAAAACTATGACAGGGGTGAGCTGTTAAAAACAACCAAGTACAAAGATACTCACTGCTTGATTAATTGTTCTAGGGAAACCATCAAGAATAAAACCAGATTCTCCTTTGGCTTCTCCATCGGCCAGTCTCTTTGACAACAAATTCATAATAATTTCATCCGACACTAACTTACCTTGATTTACAATTTCTGATAGCTGCAAATGAGGGGGGAGAAATTGCAAGTCAGAGAGCAAAAGAGATGCACTTATTATATATGAATATAGTATAAAATTGCTTCCAAAACCCATGTTATCTTCAATGCACATCACCAGGTATTCATAAACAGATAAAAATTAGGGCACACTATATTATTACTTATTAAAATCAATAATCTAATTGATTAGGGAACAGAAAATCAATAAACCTTAGTATATGATGCACAGATTAAGGAAGAAAAAGGTTAAGAATCAACAGTAACAAGTGGCAAAATATGTCATAGACTACAAGTCATTTTACAAAACAGAAATGCAAAAAAGAACTCAGATCAATTCAATGCAATAATATGGGAGAGGAATACAAAACCAGTTGAACGACAAATCTCTAAATCTCCGATCAAAGATTTAAAACAAAGTGTCAATCTTGAATATGAAGCACAAATACTGACACGGACACGGACAAGACACTAATAATAATTTGAAAAATGAACTAATTGAATGTAATCAATATGTTGGAGTCGTGTGGGTGTTAGACACTGAATGTTCAGACATCGTCCTACATATCTATACTCTATTCGTTAATTATTACAGCTTATAACATGCAACAAAATTCAAAAATTGAAGACTAACATGATTTCCCACATGATCAGATTTGACAAATGACAAGGGGCAATCTACAATCAAACGGATCGTGCAATTGTACCATTATTGAAGTACGCATGAGTTCAAACAATGGCAAGTCGAAAAGGCACAGATTTTTAAGCATATTTCACAAGAATGCTGCGAATCAAGCAGATAGATTCATGATTTTGAAACTTTGAAATCATTAAAAGACAAATCAGAAGCTCAAAATTAACACCTCTTAAGTTACTATCGACTTACTACTTGATTGGAGTTCAACACTCCACAGCACATCAAATCAACAAGAAAACAACACAAAATTAAAATCAACCAACAATAATACCAAAACATTCAGCAAAGAGGTAACATTATTTTAATTTGAATAAAAAATAAAAAGGAAAAAGATGGAACCTGTGAAGAAAGGGGGCCATTAGAGGCGAGCTCGTGGCGAACGAGATCACCGGTGGCGATGTGAGGAACTCCGAGGAGGTTACAGAGACGGCTAGCGTAGGTGCCTTTGCCGACGCCAGGACAACCCAAGAAGACCCATTGAATATTCCTATTTTCACGCGAAGGCGCGTGAGAGTTCGTGGAGGAGAATCCACGCGCGAAGGAATAGAAGGATGGTGTGCGTTTAACGAGACGGGTTATGGCCGCCATCGAAATCGCAGATGTAAAGTAAGAAGAGGGAAGATGGAGGCACAAGTATTATTACTATGTCTATACCTAATTGCCCCACTTAACAGATCACGGGTTTCTTTCATTTATAATATAATAACACCTTCATTCATTTTTTATAACGAATTTAATTAATTTGTATACTTGCCTTAAAAACATTAATTTATTTTTTTATTTTTTATTTTTTATTTTAATGTTTTTTGAAAAATTGACGTTAAGAATGATCATTTGCAAGACGACTAGTAGTACATTACATGTTAGGTCCATTTGAAAGAGTTAATAATTTTATTAATTTTGGTTTTTTTACTCATAAATTCGATGTGTATTATCAATTAAGTTACATTTATAAATTTTATAGGTCCGTTTATTATTTTAATGTTAATAACTATATATTATACATTAACAATATAAATTTTGGATTTTCTCAATATAAATTTTGGATGTCTCTAATTACTACATAAATAAATTTCTTATTATGAGCTTAGTCATGTTGTTTATCAATAAATTCATTTGAATTACTAAAAAATATATCATCTCATAGTTTAATGTATGCACTAATGCAAATATTTTAAAAACTAGGACAACAAAATTATATCACAAGATTAAACGTATATCAATTATTATTTAATTATATTTTTTTAATTGTTTTTTGGGTATAAATATGCACTGTATATAATAAAATATGAGTAATTGCATAATGCAATTCTTTAAGTTATTTCATTTTATTTGAATAATTATTTAAGTTTATTTTTGTCTCCCATAGATATTTTTTATATCTCATTATGTGAATATTAATATCATTTTTCCACACATTATATTACAAATATTCATATGTATTTGTTATATTGTTCAACTGACAAAATTTAGGTTCATCTTTTTATCTTGCGTGTACCTCTTTCCCATATTTCTTGCCCATAATAAAATTACGTAATGTTTGAGATAGAAGAGGAAATGAGAGAATTCCCCTTTGAAATTTTATTACATTCGATGACAAAGACTTCTGGTGCTGCACGTATTCTACCTCTTATCTCTCGTACAATAATTGTCCTAAATCGTGTAACTTAATTCTAAAAATAGGTGAAAGTTACACTCGTGTATGTATATTTTTAAAACTCTTATATATTTTTTTTCCTTTAGACAAATCTTTAGTATCAAACAGCACTACCCTAAATAATTTAAAGGTTGTCAAGATGTATTTTAAACAGATGTATATGTGATTAGTGTTTGATCCATCGAAAAAAAATGTGATTAGTGTTTGATCCATCGAAAAAAAATGTGATTAGTATTTGTGCCAATATTGATGGATGTCCTTGTTTATTTTGATTTCTCAAGAAATTTGATGGCATGGAATATGCCACGTTTGCAGATTCTCGTGGTTCCAAATTCTCCTACGTGTCTGCGTTACGCATCTGATTTGTCGTTTTCTCAAGACAAACATAACACAAAGATGAAAACAAAGCATTTACAATTTCTAGTTCTGCTTGTTCCATGGCGTTCTCACCTTCTACAACGCTTTTGTCGAATTCACTTCACCTTAACCAAATTGCAAATCAGTGTAAACTACATGCATATTCCACCCTTTCACTAAACCAAAACAATATTCCAATATATTCTAATAATCAACTCAAACATTCAACCACCCTGCATCATGTATCCACCACCATACCCTTTGCTTCTGGTTCTGCAGGCAAGTTTTGTCTCACTCTTTACTCTTTTCCTTTTGTATTCTAAACATAAACAGTTATTCACATTGCACTACAATGAACTAGGATTGTTTATGGATTCAATTTCAAAGTATAAATATATGCTATGATAAAAAGGTTACATAAAAAGTTTTTTTCCAACAGTGGTTATGTTAATGGAATATATGATATATGTAACTGAATGTTGATTGTTTTAGGCCTCGCACAACTCACAAACTCTAATTCGACCGGTCGATAGAATTTCTAATGATTTTTAAGTACTTGTTTACAGTAGAACTCACATGTTCTTTAGATGTAGATGCTAAGTTATCTTTTGGTAGTTAGATGCAAACATGCAATCCTACTATATATTGTATCTCTTCATTTCTGTATAATGAAAATGAAACCCTCTTTAGTACTGAACATTTTGCCTTTCCCTCTGATACTATTTTGTTAGCTAATAATAGTTTTGATGGCGATATGAACAGGAATTGAGTCTCCTGTGATGAGTGAGGATACCTCAAGTTCACTGGATTTGGTGAAAGTGTTTGATTTGGAAGGAAATGGGATTCCAATTTCTGACTTGTGGAAAGATAGGAAAGCCGTTGTTGCATTTGCTCGTCACTTTGGGTAATTTTCTCTTGTTTTTGATTCATAAATCGAGCTACACTTAGCTAGATGTAATTGACTTGTACAACAAATTAACAATTGTGTATATGCATGTACATTTTTACAGGTGTGTGCTTTGCCGCAAAAGGGCCGACTATCTTGCATCCAAGAAGGTAAAATTACACCCTAACGAAATCAATTTTAAACAATGTCTACCATTCACTTCGAGCAGACGTCCAAGAATGAAAATTGTGTGACAAAGTTACTGCAGCAAATCTGTTTCTTGAAATTTGATCGCTCCTGTCACATGCGTTATTCTTTATCCAAAAATTCAAATATTCATAGTTCTTATCCCTTTTGTTGAATATTTGTATTGCTTGCTTCCTTATGTTGTAAGCAGTATATGATCTTCTCTACTTCTGATTATGCTCTATCAACAGGATATAATGGATGCATCTGGTGTGGCACTTGTATTGATTGGACCTGGTAGCATTGATCAGGTATGCTGGATTTTCTGCATTCTCCTAACATCTTAGAATACTGGAATTTTATAGCTAATATATTTTTTTAATACAGGCCAAATCCTTTGCTGAGCAAACAAAATTCAAAGGAGGTACTTTACACCTGACATAATAATGCTTTAGTTTTTGTAACGGTGTCATTTTATATCAGCACATTAACAGAACCTTGTTACTTGTTTTAGAAATATATGCAGACCCTGCTCAATCTTCATATGAGGCCTTAAGATTTGTTTCTGGAGTCCTAACCACATTTACCCCCAAAGTAAGAGAAGAAACCTAATCTTTTTTATTCATAAATAAATGCATAAAACACCTGTGGCTGAATGATATAGTTAATAATTTGAGGTTTTTTTAAGTATACAACGGACCCCTATGTTAATTTTAGCTGTGGCACTACAGGCAGGTCTTAAGATAATAGAATTATACATGGAAGGTTACCGACAAGATTGGAAACTTTCATTTCAAAAGGATACTGTTTCCAAAGGAGGCTGGTATGTAAATTATCTTGCAGGAAGTCTTACACTGTCACATTATCTGATTATCTGTACTACTATTAAAGGATCCTCTGTGGTGTCTTCTTTACCATTTTTGTATGTGAATTATTATGATTGAATATATGGAAACCTCTCTCCCTATAAATTATTATGAGATAGATCTTCTAAGAGTCATTGACACTGGATCATGCTCTTTCTTAGCTTAACTTCTCATAGCTTTTCCTAAATATTATGACCTTGGCACTGTGGCAGGCAACAAGGAGGAATTATAGTTGCAGGTCCTGGTAAAGGTAACATCTCATATATTCACAAGGTATGTATGTGAAACCCTATACTCCAATTTTTATAGAATATATCTTCCTGGGCAGCTTAAACTACATTAAATCATCAATCAGTAAAATAGTTATATTAATATTTATGGTATACATTATGTGAAAAATGTTCATGTGAGTAGGACAAAGAAGCAGGGGATGACCCAGAAATTGAAGATATCTTAAAAGCATGTTGTTCGTGAATAAAGAAGAGATGGAGCCTCTCTTTTCCTGCTTCATCAAGTGTGATACCATCTCATCATAGAGCATTGTACATCATATTTAGCTGCTTCGTAGGCTGAACAGTAGCTTTGCCTTGAGGCTCAATTATTAAGAGATTAATTAATTTATAACCTGTCATTTGCCAAATGACAAGCTCACAATATGGAACCTATTCTACTATTGTTTAATTCAAAATCTTGTATATAATAATATTTTTCAATTTCCGGTGGAATATGGTGTACTTCTAAAAAAAATCATTCAATAACTTGACGTTCAAATATTTTGTTAAGCGTCTATATCTGTTCAGACCCCTTTTTTTTATAATATAGACTTGTCCTTTTCTTCATATTGTTATTCTTGTTTCAGTAAACAAGGGGATTGGGAACAGAGTGCTTTTAATTTGTTTGAGTTAACCTTGAAATTCAGCATAAGTACAACTGAGAGAAAACTATTAAAAATACTGAAGAAAACATATGATTTTATTCCATGACAGTTTTTATTTGGATACAAAATACATTTGCAGCTATACCAATGATTATATACAAGTCGAAGCAGCCGCCGAGAGGGAAAAGAATTGGCAGATCTAACATTTGTACATAATTCCTATGAGTTATTATATAAACAATGAAGAGATCCTCATTCTGTAAAAATATTGAAGAGGCCGTCAAATACTATTTTACACTTACTCTCCTTTGCAACCAGCGGTGTAATGATTGTTTAGTGACCTTCAATCTTTGTAAAACTGCAGGTCTCCTTGTGTGAAACACCATTGTTGTGGGTAATGCATTCTCTCCTGGCAATATTTCTTTGGTGAGATTTAAAAGTTTGGTGTTTTGTAACTTTGATGAGTCACTCGGTGCAAATCTGGTTTTGGCTGGAAGAGCCTCAAGCCCCAATTCATTCCTAAGAAGTTTTATCATAGCCTCTTGCACTTCTAATATTTCTTTTGCTGGACTTTCATCTGCTTTGGTAGCTCCTATGATGATCAAGATGTCATCATTCACTGAATGTCCTGTATCCATAAAGGCCAATAGCATGTTTAGTTACACATTTTTTCGGGGTCAAACTCCTCGAAAGTGAATAATTTACTTTATAATGAAGAATAAGTAATAACAATTGTTGATAAACAAATTAATGATTAATATCATATAATATGCATAACAATTAAAATATAACTCTTGATTTTTTCACTATACTAACTACCTACTTCATAGGAACCAAAATCTTTTTTTTCATCTCCACTTCCTTGTTCTGTTAGTTGATATATCTATATAAATAAATAAATGCTTATGTGGACAAAAGGCCATGCTACAAATGGCATTGTAGTGTAGCATTACATACCAAAAGCATAGTTCTCTTTGATCATTCGAAGAACTGCGAGAATGACCAGGCGAGCTTCAACCTGATGGCACAGAAGGTTTGATGACAAAAAGTAAGAATTAAGACGTCATAAAGCTATTGTTTTATTTTCTAAATTTAAGAGTTGTGACAGAAACCCAGAGAAGATATGGAAACAAATGAAGTGTTGCTCAAGTAATGCTTGTCAACAAAAATTGTAGCTTTGAGCCATGCTTGAGACAGATTTATGCAAAATAATATCCCATGGATATACTATAGGGTACCTTTGAGAGCCCTTGAACATCAATTGCCAAGATGTCAGCTACCCTCTTTAGTAGGTGGGCTGCAATTTTTTCAAGAAGTAAACTCTGAGGTCTCTCTATTTCAGGTTTCTTGCTGGAAGAAAATTCTACTTCGTACTTTTCATTGTCTTGTATCACTCCTTCACACCACTCCTCAATCAGCTCCTCCAGATAGTAGTCATTGGGTTTGTACCTATAACCCATATGCTACTTAGTTCATAACTGAAGCAATTATTCTGACTATTTTCTTATATGTAGCATCAATGCAGACTGCTGCTCTGTGTATGCATATATAGCTTGAAATAACATACAAACTTCCAAGCATGATTATTCAGGATATCTATGTGGCTAAGATATGAATTGGCTTTACCTTTTCGTGAAACCATTAAACACGAACAGTCATGGTACACATGACATTTGTCAAGTATACATTGAAAACATAAGTTAATTGTATAGAAAATATATGAGCTAAACATACCCCGCCTTTCGCATATCCTGATATATAGCCAGGCACTGTTGCACTTCGCGTAAGGATCCATATTTACTGCGTGCCCTTAGCAGTGTGTTATATGTCACCTGAGAAGATAATTAACAAAACCAATAGGGATTAACTTGATGAAGCATATTCTCTTTTTTGCTCCCGATCCAAGATATCTGTGATTTCCATTTTTGAGATTTACTATATGCATTGTCTGTCATTTCTTTTTATCACCTTGAAAACTGTTAGCAACCTAGAAAATTTGAAATGAATGAAAGATAGAAAGAATGCAAAAAATAGAAATGTATTGCCCATAACTAAAACAGAAAATGGGGGGCAACAGAATTCTCCCCGAGGGTTTCCCCTTCAAAAAAGGATCTCTCTTTTCACTTAAAAACTATTTAATGTTCTGAATGAATCCCCCTAGGAGCTATCTAACCAATTCCCTTGTAATCCCTTCTAACTAATGAGCTAAACGACTAACACAATAGGCTATTTAGCACTAACATGTCATATTGAAAGTGTGTCTGATATCTAATATGTGTTGACACAACACCGACATAAGTGATTACATTCAATTACGTCTGTTTATTAAAACTATTATTGGTGTCGGCGTGTAAGAGTTGTGTCTGTGCGGTGTTTGTATGTGTGCCAGTGCTTCATTGAGAACATATATCATTAATGATACATCCTAACAGAAACAATGAGTAGAATATCAATTATCAGCCATGCTATGTATATTTTAGATTATTTTAATGAATGAGGAATCTTAGAGAAGCATCATCCAAATTGCATTAAGTAAGTGGATAGATCTAAGTTTATGATTTTGTGAAAAATAGAAGTAACATGATAACAACTCACCAAATTTGGTTGTGTCTCATAGCTTTTCATTTCTTCATATAGTGTTAATGCTTTTGTAAAATTCTTACTTTCGACGCAAACCTACAAACCAAAAGGAAAAATTCCTACATGTCAAAATCCAGGTAATTTCTAGATTGTGAAAAATGTCCTTTTCAAGTGTACAACTAATTTTATAAAATAAAATGAGTTCATGGAACAGGACGTTCGGACCTTAATGGCTGTTGTATATGCAACAACATCAGGTTTAATTCCAGCATCAATCATGGTTCTCAAAATCTGCAAGGGGGAATGGTCATCTCATGAGAAAACCAATACCACTCCATGAGACTATTAAGCAAAGTAGAACAGTTTGTACTCTTTCAGCATATCAATATTCAGAGACTATTATTTCTCCGAAATTTATTAAGAAGTATAGTTTTAGCTCAAATATGAATTTGTGGTAAGGTTTTCAAAATGAAGAATGGCAAGATAAGGTCGGTACTTAACATTGGTTTCGACAGCTGCAATTTAAACAGTGTAGTTTTACAGGTTGCTGTAATTTATCTAGCAACAGTTTTACATATAATAAATCTTTAGCTTTTTAACATTTGAGAAGGATTTTCCATTTCACTTATTCTTTCCCTCCGAAGTCTAAATCAATGGTCATTTTTCTAATTATTGATCAAGGCACCAAATTAATCATTCCATTGATGCCCAACCAAAAACTGAACACATTGGGCAATTTTTGAGTAACAAATACTTATAATAGTTCAATTGGTACATAAAAATGTCAAATTATGATTGAAAAAAATAATAATTTATCCGTGGCCATTTACCAAAACACCAATTCAAACACAACTTGACTGACAGGGTTTCCAAAACTTTGTGCAAAATCGAAGCAAAATATTATATTCTAATTAATTAAATTTCTACCTCAATGGCACCCTCCACATTTTCTGATCCTCCGCATATATTTATCAAAATTGACCAGCTTATTTGATTAGGGGAAAGACCTACTGTTTTCATCTCGTTGATTAATGCTTTTGCGTGATAGTAATTAGTACCACAGGCCTTCAGTAAAGTATTGTACGTCGATGTTGTTGGTTTGAAGGGGAACCTCTCAGTAAAACTCATGATATGCGAACTAGAAATGCCTTCTGGCACTGTGGTGGTAACATTATCCATGCCTCCCTCCTCTGCATTGCTATTGTGGTTTTCACCAAAGGACACTAAAGTCTTATTTCCCTTCCAAGAATAGAAAAAGCGAAAAGCCCTGTCATACTGGCAACCTTCGACACAAGCATGTAAAATGATGTTGAAACACTGTGTATTAGGTTCACAGCCAGACAAAAGCATCTCTTCAAACAACTGAATTGCCTGCTCTACAAGCCCTGCATGTGCACAGGCATTGATTAATGATGACCATGCAACAGTATTTAGAGAAACACCCGCCGACAGCATGTCGTGCTTAATTTTTAGAGCCATTTGCCACAATTTCGCATCTGCAAAGACCTGAAATTTCATTGGTCAGGACATACCAAATATTTTGCACACAAGTGTTACATAATTTTTAGGAACAATACAAAATCAATGAAATTACAGTGATATTATTGATCTACAATAATAATATACCTTAATAATTGTACTGTAGGTAAAAACATCTAATTTCAGTTGTCCAATTGATTCCAAATGCTTAAGTTCCTTATACATGTCTTGGGCCAGGTCAACTCTTCCAGCAACACAGCATGCTTTCAGTAGGATGTTATAGGATGTCATATCTGGTTTCAAGCCTACCTTCTGGATTTGTAGCAGGAAATCAGGAAATATATAGCATTTACTTGGATGAATAGAAACTTTAATGGTCTTGTCAACTCTCGGTATCAAAATTAAAGCATATTCAATCAATTAATATTTCAAGTTATGCAGAAGATAATCTAATTAGCTTTCGTTTCTCATTTTTCAAGGGAAACAGAATGGACAATGGGATATACAAGATTTGCTTGGTGCTGTTTATTTAGTACATGAAACAAAACTTTATGACAAGATAGGAACAGTAAATGCCTTATGCAAGTTTTTAGAATCATAATTAAACTAGCTATATTTTATATATGTACATGCACGTCTATCTTCTCGAGTTCTGCATATATGCCATAATATTATTAATATTTGCAGACAGCGGGAGTCACCTGCATATTCTGGTATAGATTTAACGTGTAGCTGATATCATGGGCATTGGCATTCATGAGACTGTTGAATACATATATATTTGGAGTGATTTTCTGATTAAGCAAATCCTGCGCCAGAAATTTTCCAAAATGAATGCTAGAAATACACAACTGAGAAGTGAATTAATAGTATAAGATTTTAACAAGATAATCAAGTTTAAGCTTCATATTTTGAAAATCTAAGACAACTTTAGGAAACATGCAAAAGCCAAAACACAGAATAAGTAGAAAAGTTCTTAAAATTTAGTTACCCTTTCTTTGCCCCTAGTCTGAGGAATATTCTCTCATAGCAATTACCTCTTTTCATCATTTTTACTTATTTAGGGGCTGTGAATGAAGAGTCAACAAAAATGCTTAAACTAGATATTTCTTTAGTGGGTTGTAACCGGTAAGTAAAAGGCCTTTGCATCATAGCTATATTTAAGAGTGTAAAGTGGTAAAATAAAACCCAAAATTCTTTAATAGGCTCTTTGCTTTAAGTCGCCTTATACAACTTGAAGAAATGGTAAACTGATTGAAAAATACCTCATATATGTACCTAGATTTCAAGAAATCGCCACATAGGCCACAAACGTCGATTATTGCCCGGTAAATGTACATATTGGGACGTTTTAAATTCTTCTTCATTGCATCGTAGGCTTTCAGAGCAGAAACTAAATCCCTAGTTTTGCCAAATTCAGATATGATGCTACAAAATAGTATATGTGCTTGTGGAAGAAGGGACGCATACCTGAAAAATGTGACACTATCATATAAAATAGAATTCATTATATAAAGAAAACTAACCTATATGAATGAACTATTTATAGAATACCACAAGAAGCAGCACAATGTGCTTAAGAAATTGAAACAATATACTAAAATCATGCATACCTCACAGCTAAATTTGGCTTACGATTAAGAACACATCTTTTTATTATGTCAGATGGCTGAACAAGTTCTCCAATTGATAGCTGGAAACCTGAATGAACAAATCCATATATTTTAATTTATCACATAGAAAAAATGTCAATCATAAAGAAGCTGCTCCATTCATAAGCGCGACTCTATTTAGATAAACAACTTAATTAAACCCTTATACCAAAAGTGTTTACCATATAAGTGTTTGTGTATAACCTATTTCTATAACAAAAGATAAAATGAAGTTAAATTATTTTCATACAAGCCTATAAGTTATTTTCATAAGCTATTCCAAAGAGTTTACATAAATAAGTTGAAAATAATTTATTAACATATCATAAATTGTTTTTACAACCTCTCCAAAACATTTTCAGAAGTGTCTATGCCATAAATAAGTTAATCCAAACAAACACATTATCTTAAAAAAGAGTTCGATGAGTGAATTCAAAGCAAAAATGTTAATTTATAAAGAAGTAACACCCTCTAGAATTTGATTGCTACTAAAACAAACAAAATTGAACAACAAAAAGAACCAGAAAAGAAAATAGAAAAATTACGTGAGAGAACCTCCATCAATTCAACAGATTCCTGAATATGACCAGACGAGACCATGAAAGAACACTCCTTTGCAATGACATTGATAGCAGATTCATCAAATTGAGTAGATAGAGAAATCCCATTCCCAATACCCTGCAATTTGTTCAAACTATCAATGACAATCCGAAAGTTCCTTCCTTTGATACCCATCAGAACCGCGTTTGCCAAAAACTCAGCATTCAAGTCAGAATCAATAGCGTCGTGTAGAACCGTTTCGAATTGTTTGAGAATGAGAGGGGTTTGGAGAAGGGTAGTAGAATTATTCCGTGGAGATAAAGAAGGGAGCTTCGGGAGAGAAGAAATGTGGGGTTTGATGGTGTGACGGGGTTGTGATGATGGGTTTGGAGGAGGAGTGATGATGGAAGAACCGAGGATCACAAAATCTCTCATTCTTCTTGTTGTCCAACCGTTTGTTAAGTTCAATGGAGGATGTGGGGTTTATATGTGTTTTGGATTGGATTTTTTATGCATGGATTGAAATCATGTTGTCCTTAGGAACATTATCGTATGTTAACAAAGTGTTCGACTTTCATTGTAAATATATTATCTTCTACAACAATAAAAGATTGTAAAAAAAATGTTAATTAGGGTTTTTTTATTGGAAATTCATGTTAGATTGGAGTGTTTCCTTTAAATAGTCTCTTCATAGATGTGTTCCATTTAAAGATTGTTAATGGATAAGACATATTTATTAGTTTTTTTTTAATTCAGGTTCGATTGGACTGTTTTTTTTAGTAAATGTCAGAGGCATGGTTAGATTGGAGTGTGGAGAAATATAATGCAGAGAATATGTGTTGGGATTAAATGGCATTATTATAAATGGTTTAAGTGTGGAAAAGAATAGGAGATTTTTTGGTTATTTTTCTTTTAAGAATAATTATTTTTCTTTTTTGATTTGATGGAAGAATTACTGTACATCGCGTACATGTTTAAAAAATAATAATTACATTACTTTTTATTTAGAGTCCGTTTTGTAATGACTAATTTCACAAAAAATTAATTTTCTTTGAAATTTTGTCACAATTTATTGAAAAAAATATTTAAAGAATTTTCTTAAATGTTCATGTTGTATGTTGTAGTTGTGTGATTGAGTCTTTGGTTCTTAAATATTTTTATCATCTTTTATAAATAAATTTTATATATATTGTGTTATTGAAAAACAATTTTTGATATAGATATCTTATTTATATATATATATATATATATATATATATATATATATATATATATATACGGTATACTATTCATTATTTTAGAAAAAAATAATTTAAACATTTTTTAATATAACATAAATATTTGTAGTATTAACTCCTTTTAAAAAGTGATTAATAATTTATATTTTAATAGTTAATAATATAATTTTTTGTATGTAAAAATAATCTCAATAATAAATAAAAAGTTGAAAGAGTAATTAATTAATTTTAATAAAAAAAGTTACTGTTCACTGTATATGCATATCAAATATTGTATCTCTTGCACAAGTACACACTGCAAAACAGTATATGTAGCCACCATTTTAATCCCACCTACAGTTACTTTCATTGGAAAAATTAAGACAACAAATTGGTCTTTAACTTCAATTGTTTAATAGCAATTAAAAGAATATTTACAATTGAGATCAGTTTCTATTTGTAAACTATAACCGATGGTCAAATATATATATGCCTTCACTTAAATATTGTTATAACTACCTACAACATGAATAAAACTAATGTAAAGTTAAAACTTTTCATTCAAAGCAACTATTTTAATTTAATAATATAAAATAAATATATATTCTATTTACAATAAAATATAAATGAAAATAATAGTTTAAAAATTAATATATCTAACTAAAAATTAAAATTAGACACATTCTTTTCAATTTTCTTTTTACTATATTTAATTTTAGAGTAATATTACCATCTTTAATTTAAAATCATTTCTACAATACTTTTAAAATATTATAAATTTTTTAACATTATCTAGTTTTTCAAACACTTTGAGAGAGTTATTAAAAAATGAAACTAAATTATCTAAATTGTGAATTTGTAAATCAAATTAATACACACCTTGCCGAGCCAACCACTACACTACCCCAGCTAACATTAAAACAGTGAAATTCCTCATAATTCAACCTACGTAAGTAAGCCAACATAAAAGGAAGAAAAATTGATTAATAACAATTGATTATCAGATCATACAATTGATTAACCTTTAGCTAGTTACATGGTGTATGAAAAGCAACCACCAAAACCTCCATCAATTACAATAATAAAATATTAATTTAATTTCCAAATTATATAATTCAAATTACTTGTTGATTGGTGATTGAAGGGTGTACAACAAAAGAAATAAGAGAATTATAAGTGCTCCACCTAGAGTAAAAGTAGGACTAGTCCAGAATTTGAGATTTGATCTCTCTGTTCTCTTTATAGGATCAATCTCTTCAGAAAGTGGGAAATCTGAACGCCTAGGATTCCAACTCACATACTTGTCTGGAGAAAAATTTGAGAACAGAGTTTTTCTTCCTTGCTTCTTGAATCTTGACCATGCCTTGTCCCAATCCGTTGAAGATTTATCATCTTAAGACATAAATTCAACGTGAGTTTAATTTTCATATACCGTCAACATATGATTAATTGACCGTATAAAAAAAAATCCATTTAAAAAATATATAAATTAAATTATAAAAACCATTAAATAAATTAGTTGGAATTATAAAGGATCATATCATATAATTAAGTGAATCAATGCTTTAATATAACATAAATGAATTATCAACATTGTATTAAATTATGAAGAAGAAAATCATGTATACAGTTTTAGATGTGTCACGAGTCCTCTTGTAGTGTGAAAAAAAATGAATTAAACGATATTGTAGATCGAACAATTAATTAATACCTTTGTTATTGTTATTGCCGTTTGTTTGAGATTCGTCCCTTTTAGAACAGAGAGTTTTTAAGGGGAAAGAAGACGATGATAAAGAAGAGAAACGATGAGATATAAAAGTTGGTATTGAATAGTGTGTATGAATAATATCCATTTGAAAGAAGATTGCAACTTTGTTCTTCCTTTGCTGGACTTGAAACCATGGAACGGTCTACGCCCCTTCCTTATCCTTTGCGAACCTCAAATTTTACGACATTATAACACGTGTCTCTCGTTTTGTGTCTCATGCTCAACATTACCGATCACGCCAATTTCTTATTTACCATGTGCACTAATTAACAATTTTAATAAGGTAAACTAGTTTTTTATGATAAGAATATTAGACATGATGCTCCCTTTTAAAATAAGGAAATATTCCGAAACGTTTATAAAGTGATTTATTTAAGAAAGTAATTAACTGTTTCTATGATTTATCTATATCTTTTAAAAGAGGGTCGAAATAAAATGTTGGTGGAAATAATCTATTTTTATTTTCTAGAAACAACATAAACTTCACAATTTTTAAAAGAGACCGGAAAGAAAATGTTGATAGAAATAATTTTTTTTTTCTTCAGAAACAACATAAATAAATATTCAAAAGATATAATAATTATCAATTTCAAATAATATAAAATTGAATATTGAATTTATTAGATACGAATATTTATGTTCTATAAAAAAAAATTGAGTATATTTCGTTTCATTCTGTTTTTCTCATTTTCCTTTTAATATCAAAATTATTTGTTAAGTCTATACCAGCACTATTTTTTATTTGTTCCTTCTTGTTCTTCTTCTATACATACAATTTTCGACATTATATTTCAATGCTCCATACAAATGATTATACAAATGATTGTGGATATCATATTCAAGAGACAAACACAAATACTTGAGAAAATAATATAAAAGTTGAAAATTATATATATATATATATAATGTTTGTGTCAAATTTTATGTCTAAAAAATATTTATGATCTATTAAAGAAAATCTCGTATAGAATTAACATTTAGACACTTATACACAAAAACAATAGAAGAGATATAATTAACATATGTATTTTTTTACAATAATTAAATGTTGTTTATATTTTTGTATGTGTTGAAATAATTTCATTTGGGATTATGACCACTTCATTTTATTTTTATTTTTACTAAAATACGATGTAGATATCTTTAAATTAATA
>JBBPBS010000753.1:3594320-3611484 GCA_037974835.1 Cicer judaicum | reverse complement strand
CTTATAATGACAAATTTATAGAAACAATATGAAGTAATTATTAATAAATTTAATATTACTATAAACTGTGTTATTTTGATGATGTAGTACATAAAGTCATATATTAAAGATGAAAAAAAAATACTATAAACTTTAAATTTATGATGCATAATTTTTCAAAAACAAACCTCAAGTTTACAATATGTTTTGTTAAAATATAGTTTATAATATGAATTGCAATTTTTTTAAGCATATGTATTGTAGATTTGGGATTTACATTATAGGAGTATTATTAACATGTTTAACATATACTTTTTAACACATTTTATTTTGAGTAACTGATATTTACATAAGATTCTATTAAAATATGTGAGTTTGATATAAATTTAATAAAATCATGTGTATTTAAATTAATTAAATAGAATATATTATATAATATTTTTTAAAGAATACGTCGCTACTATTATTCTTTAGTATATATATTAACTTTATGTTTATGGTAAAAAAAAAAAAAACAAATTGTGACAAACTTTTCTAACAACAAGTAGTTTGTTTTTGAAAGAAGAGTATCTTTTCTAAAATAAGAAATGTAGAGTACACACCACTTGTAAGGTTTATTTAAAAAATCACCCATAAAACAACAATTTTCCATATTACAGGGAGCAAACGACGTCGTGAGAAAAACAAACCAAGCGGCAAGCCCAAAAGTCACGTCGTCAAGTACACAGTTCCAACAGCCAACACGTGGGCAAATAACACACCTCGTCAGAATCATAAATGATATTCACTATTCAGCCCAAATAAATTATCAAAGACTTTGTTTATTTATTTATTCTCTTATATCTTTATAAATTTAATTAACACGTGGTTGAATAACACACCTAGCCAGAATCATCAATGACATTTAGCCCCAAAAATATTATCATTAGACTCAATTTTTAAATTGTTATTTATTCTTCTTTTTTGGACAATTTTAATAATTACTTTTTGTTGATCAAATATACCCATTCAAAGTAGAAAAATTAATCATAAAATATTAGATTAACAAATTAATAATAAATTATTTGAAATAACTTCAATTTAAATTTTGATCAAATTTTAATTACTTTGTAGTAAAGTTATAAATTAACGAACTTATTTTTTTGGAGAATTAAATAATTAATTAAAATTATAAAAGTCAAATATTAATAAATTATATTAAGAAATTAGTTATCTAATTTTAATGAGATCAAGGATATTGATTGAATTCAGATAGATTGAAAAACACTTTCACGATTTTAATAGATAGTACTTGTAAACATTACGATATTCAATGTCCAAGTAACTATATATTTAAGAGGAATGAAAAAAAAAAATACATTTTATCATGTGAATAACGAAATTGTCTTTCTTTAATGAATATTACACCACGATTCACATTCCTATATGTTCCTAGCAGCTTGAATTAAGATTGGTCCGTATGTTAAAGTCTTAGATCATTATAAAATTGTATCAATATTTTTGTTTATAACTATTGATATATCTTTTATTGGTTGATATTATAAAGTGAATTATAATGATTGAAAATAACGAATATAATATTGATTAAATTAAAAAAAAATATTATATTGAAAAATCAAAATGACATTATTTGAAGACAATTTGTTGTTTGAATACATTAATTGCGTATAAATATATTTGTTTTTCTAAGTTAATAATATTAATTAAAAATATTATTTATAATTTATTTGAGTTTTTGCAATTTAATATTTTCTTCGGCGCGACAAAACCAATTTGTTATAATTTATAACTGTTTGGGCATGGGGAGCGGTATCTAGAATTTTCATCCATATTAAAATAATAAAGTATAGGAGAGAGAAATAAAAAACAATAGGTTAAGAATTAAACGAAGGGAAAAGCAAAAGAGCGTGCTGTGTTGTGTTGTGTCTGTTGCAATAAAAGAAAACGAACGGTGGTGATAGGTCTCCTTCTGTGATCTCAATCGTCTCCTCCTTACTTTCTTCTCCAGCGTCCGATTCCTTCTCCATTCTCACCGATCTCATCTTATTCTCGCGCCAAATACAAATTCAGGTATCATATCCCTCCAAAACTATAACAATAACACAATAACCTTTCTATCTCTATCTCTCTCCTCTTTCTCTCTTTCTCTCTAGGGTTTCACTTTCTCATCGATCTATTCCTAGGGTTTGATTTCTACAAATTCACCATGTTTTTTCCTTTTCCGTGTTTCTTTCTTTATCAGATTAGGGTTCCGCTGATATGTCCGAAGGTCCGGCAAGTCCAGGCGGCGGAAGCCACGAAAGCGGCGAACACAGCCCTCGCTCTAACATCCGAGAGCAAGATAGGTACCTTCCAATAGCAAACATCAGCCGCATCATGAAAAAAGCTCTTCCTGCCAATGGCAAAATTGCCAAAGATGCTAAAGAGACAGTTCAGGAATGCGTTTCTGAGTTCATCAGCTTCATCACCAGCGAGTAACGTTTAACGTTTATAATAGTTATTAATTATTTATAATTTATTATCTTTATTTTTACGTTTAATTTTCTGCTTTTACGTTTCGAGCGTACAGTGATTTGAATACGACGTCGTTGAATCGTGTAGGGCCTCTGATAAGTGTCAGAGAGAGAAGAGGAAGACAATTAACGGTGATGATTTGCTTTGGGCGATGGCTACTCTAGGTTTCGAGGATTATATTGATCCTCTTAAGATTTACCTCACAAGATACAGAGAGGTTATTTCAATTTACTGTTTTTTCAAATTTTACTTTTACTTTATCAGTTTTTATGGTCCCCAGTGAACATAATAGAGAATTGGGTCTTCTGACAGTGTATACGGATTGATGTTTTAAGTTTTAATGTTATTGCTGTGTTGCTTTTCACTGATGGCATTAATTTTTTTTTCATTGCTCTGTTTTGGGTGAATTGGAAATATTGCAGATGGAGGTAATATTTTAAATCTTTTATTCCATTGTTTGAATATCTATGTTTCTTTACAATTGTTGGTTTGGAATTGGTTTCTGTGATTTTTGTGTGTGCACATATCTATGTTATGGCTTTGCAATTTGTGGTGTTTCAGGGTGATACCAAGGGCTCTGCCAAGGGTGGAGACACATCTGCCAAGAAAGATGTTCAACAAGGTTCTAATCCTCAGGTAGAAAACTCACACACAAGAATTTGTGTGATTTTATTGCGGGGGAACACACATAAAAAGGAAAAAAAAATAGTATCTGCATTTGACATATTTTGTTTAATTGCAGCTTGCTCATCAAGGTTCTTTCTCACAAAGTGTTTCTTACACAAATTCTCAGGTAACACTACCCTTTCTAAAATGTTAGGCTGTTGTGTAGAATGTTAATTAAAGAGAATGTCAACAATGTTGCTATCCACACCCCCCCTTTAGCTAACCACACACCTCAAAATTTTCATAAAAACAAAGTCATTTTGCTCTTGCTTATTTATATCATTCTTTAAATTCTAATTTTTCTTTCTATCTTCATCTTCCATATTCCTATTCATAGTTTTTTCTCACACCTGCATCTCCTTCTTCTTCCATTTTCAACAACTTCAACATCGGGCACTCAATATGCCTACCTGAACCTAGTATGCATAAGTGAACTAAGTTTGTGTAGGACCTACGTGAACTGTGTTTGCGTATGACTCATGTTGCGTAAGTGAACTTAGATTGCGTATAAACAAAATGAACTGAGTTTGCCTACATGAACTGAATTCACGTAGGTGATTTTAATTTACGCTAAACTCAATTCATGTAGGTGTACGTGAACTGTATTCATATAGTGCTTGTGATTTCTTAAATTGAACAACGTATGTGAATTCAGTTCACAGAGAATCAATTATTTATAACATATCACGTGAAATCCAAAATCCCAAAATTTTGAAGAAAAAAAACAAACTCAAACGCATATTAGTTAACATATCTTGTTGCTTTAACCACAAGTAAGTTATTAGTGAGTGATGTGAGTTTTGAATGGGTATGTGTGATGATGGTTGAGTTATGAATGAGTTGTGATGTGAGTTATGAGATTAATGATGATAATAAAGAGACAAATGAGGTTATAGAATGAGGCTAATAATCAAGGGTATTTTGGGTATTTTGTTTTTATGAAAAATTTGAGGGGTGCAGGTAGCAAAATTGAAGTGTCAACCTTGTTGCTAAACTATGAATTGTAACTTCCATATAATGATTTATTGTTATCGACTTAACATCAATATTTTGCCGCCTACTAACACTCCAAGGCATAAAAATATTAATCACGACAGAAGTAAAATGTGAATCACTTATGCTTTCATTTACTGGGCTTTATATATGTTTAATAAATCCCCTTTTCTATTAAAAGATTTTATTCAGTTGGCTTTTGTTACAATATTTTGCACACGCTTTGCTCTCATACTATTTTGGTTCAATATTTTAATCTGCCCATAGAAAAAAGGATCATGTTACAATTAAAGTGTCTGGTAACTCATCAATGAGTTACCTCCTTTTGTTTGGTAGCACCCATCAATGCTCCCATTAAAGAAAGATTGTGGGCTTGGGTTGATTATTTAGGTCGTAAGGGACTTCTCTTTCTCTACTCCGTACTCTCTCCCACATTCGTAAGCTTCATTTTAGCTGATTTGTGATTCTTTAGTATTTAATCAATATTTGAAGGGCATTTATTCTATATCTTCTCGGGCTCTTAGAGTTGTTGGAGATTCTTCTTCCTACACGGGGATTATGATCAGTAGCTTATAATTCATTGAATAGGTAAGTCAAGATATTTTTTGAAATTATTTAGTGGTACTTCTCATTCTGTGCTCCTTATCAGTTTAAAATCTACCAAAATACTAGAGCAGCTGTGTTTTGATCTGTGTATTTGCAGCAAGCCCACCGCCACACCTAAAAATGGTGCTTGAATTCTGCCCATTTTACGACTGGAAGCTCTAAAAAAACATATATAGGAGCCAATTAGGTTTAGTACATCAAAATACATATAGAATTAGTCACGTCCTTGCTACCTATGGTCTCCATATGAATCCAAAAAACCACTATGAAAGTTAACTCAGAAAGTCTACGACCCCAACAAACTACTCAGGAATCCAATGTCCAACAACTGTTATGAACAACCTCAACCATTGCAAACCATACAACCATTATCCAGCCTTGTTGGAGCACAGCACCAGCAAGAAAGCTACAAATCCAATACACCACACCCCAAATCTGCTTCAACAGTGTGAGCCACTGCTCCCAAACCAATTGCCAGACCATTGGCAAGTTCTACCGTATTATTGGTTGCGACTTCCGGACCTATGTCACTCCAAACAAGCCTCACCCACAACTAGACCAAAATTCCTCAAATCCCTTATGTGCAGTCTCTCTGCAAGATTTCGGTTCATGTTTCTATGGGAATACTGATACACCGTATGTTATGACCTGTAGATGCTGAGTTTTTAACTGGTCCAATGGCCTTAAGATATCATCTCTAAAGTCAGTTTCCACGAAGGCCAATTTTGGCTGCCTTCTTAGGATGGTTTTCACTTCGAGTATTCGATGCTTCTAAGGCTATTCCTTTCCTAGGTTACTTCCTTATAGGCCATCCTGTATTTGTCGGTGACTTCTCATTGAAGTACAACAAACTGTTCGACTTGAATGCTTATGAGCACACCCATCTCAAAAGATGCCATATTTGGTAGGAGATCTATTTCTGTGCGAGGCAATTAGGTTTGAGGGGCTATCGTCTACTAAATGTAGGTGTCTTTTCCAGTGGGAAATTGAACTGCAATTTCTGCATCACGACTAGCCTAGCCTCTCCTCTAGACCCAGCAACCACCGTGAGAGAGCTGTGGCCGCTTAAGCACTACATCCGATCTATATATTCAGTCAATGTGTGCACATAACATTGAGTATTCATGATATAGATGCTTTTCCTTTTTATAGTTTTTTTTATCAGTTTAAGGAATTTATGTTGATATAGGCTATAGAACTTTCTATACATAATGATTTTTTTATATTGATCTATTTTTTTCATTCTTCAATCTCAGGGTCAACATATGATGGTTCCTATGCAAGGCCCAGAGTAGGTAATAAGCCAATTGATCACCTTTCAGTGGTTGTGTTTTCAATGCTGGTAGAGCTTTAGTGAATGCTCTCGGCATTATTGAATGTATTTTAATGGTATGTGAATACCGACATAAGACACATTTGTTCTTGTGTCTTGATTTTTTTTATTTAAGGTTTGTATATTATGTCTGGCTTAAAATTATTATTTCTAAGTTACATTTGTAAGTGCTGGAGTCATGATAGTCTGATTCCTTCAGCCGGCTTGGCAAATGCTGAAGAATTTAGGCAACTGATTGTAAGCATAAATTGGTCTATTTTTTAACCTTATTTCGGTGTACAATAATGGATGAATATGGTTAGGGTTTTTGAAACACATTTGTTAGACAATTTGGACGTGATCTATTTAAAGTGTTTGAGTAAACATTTTTAAATGAGATTTGAATCAGCTTTATTTTGTTTAATTTATTTGATTAAAATCAAATTCGACATAAAATGATTTAAGTTTAGACTTACTTTTTTTCTTGAAATAAATAAGTTTGACGTGAACAATACGATTTTGTAAGCTAATGCAAAATGATTTGTTTTTCACTTTGGGGCCTGATTATTACCATTTTAAAAAAAAAAATTAGTATTTCATAATTTTGAGATTTTGAAGTAAATAAAAAATTGTTGTGTTTGTTTTCGGAATGAAAGTTAGATTTTTAAATAAATTAGTTATAAAACGTAATTCTTGAGAAAATACTGTAACAATCCTTAGTTGAACAGTATTTTGGATACAATCAATTGTGGGACAGTAATCGAATATATTTAAATTATCTAAGATAAATTGATGTAGATTTTTTTAAATATTTTTTTTATATTATTTTCTTTTAAGATATTTTTTTTTAAATTTAAAAATAAAATTTAAAATAAAAATTAATTTAAATAATTTATTTTAAAGTATTATTTCAAATATTTCATCTATATTTGTAATATTTTTTAGATATTTAAATAATTTATCTTAAAACATCATTTTAATATTTTATCTATTAAATAATTTTTGAAAAATTGATACTTTCTAAAAAAAATATGATTTTTATAATATATAAAAATATCTAATAATAAATATTTATATTATTATATGTCAATATCATTTTTTTTAATCAAAATAACATTATTTTAAAATAATTTTTAGTATTTTTAAGAAATTTTTATAAAAATTATTTCTGCAATTTTTTAAAAAAATCTTAAAATAACGGACTTTACATGTATATCGTGAAGGGTTGAAGAGAACATTTTATTATGAAAAATAGGAATAAGTAAATATCAACCATCAGATTTTAATTATACAACAACCAACAACATGAAAAAAGAATCTTCAAAGTCACACATATAACGAGTTTCTGACACATGTTTAAAATACTTTACAATGTTCATCGTTTTTCATATATAGAGCAACATTGTATATTTTAGCTAACCTTGGAAGGTAATACACTAAATAGACTCTGTTAGAAGTTGACTCATCATGCTAACAAACAAACGACTGAGGGCATCTGTTCTGCAGTGAACTTTAGAGTTGGATAAAGTCCAATACCACTTTTAAACTATAACAGCCTCACATCATAATGACACCTATCAAGGTATATTATTCCAAACATCTCACTCACTTCAATAATAATATTGACTTGAGCATTGGAGTTGGAGTATTTGCAAGAACAACCCACTCTCAGATATCATCATCTCCATCGTAGCAGTCAAACGCCAACATTTCCATCATCACTTTCTTTATGTTGGATCAAAACGAAAATAAAATGAATTATTTATATATTTATATATATATATATATATATATTAACTGTGTACTATATAGGGGTTTAAAAATTATAACAGGTTTTTAAAGATTTAATGTTTAGGCCTAATTCTTAAGCTCAAGTCACGGCCCAAAACCTTTAGTTGTTTTTAATGCACAAACAGATAGTCTTACTCTAGCAAGTCTAACAACCAATTATGATCTTTTAATCCTGGAAAATTAGTTCGCAGAGAGGTTAAGTAAATTAACGTTATTTGAAATTGGCCATTTAGTCCTGGAAAAGATATTTTGCCGAAAGAGGTAGAAATTGTATTGAAGTTTCTACTAATGATTATAATAAGCACACAACCAAAATTAGTTGAGAATTATTATTTACAAGGTTGTTCTGTTAAATAAGTTTGAGTCTTTGCATTTTAACAAATTTTATTATAATTGACTTTTTATGTTTAAGTACTTATTTAGGTGGCTTTTAATAGGAGAATTGAGTGTCTTATTATTGTTGAACTTGCAACGTTAACAAAATAAAATTGAAAGGGGACAAAATAATATGTGAAATGGATGGAGGGAAAGAGAGAATAAATTTTATGAGATAGAGAGAATGAACAGGAAATAGAGGAAAATTGAATCAATTGAATCTAAGGGATCTAGATCCATAACATCGCATCACATCTATCATAGATTGCATCCTATAGGAAGTTGAATAAGAGTAAGGATCAATGAGGTTATTCCTGGATTAGGTGCATATTTGTCACCATAATTCCTAATCAACATAGTACGAAAAAATGTCTGTTTATATTTTTCTTTAGAGATCGCACCTTACAGAAAAACTGCCCTGCAATTACTACATGGAAGATTATCAGATTATTCTCCTCGTCCCCTAGATATATTGCAGATAATCAGCATAAGATGAAGCCGTTACAGTACTGTACATTTAATCACTAACCTGTACATAACTCAACTTCAGTTTAGCCCCTTGCCCTAGATGATTGGCTCCGTGCATAAGAAGAGGATAACACCTGTACACGTCAAAAGGATTCTCTTGTCACACACTAAAACATTTTTCTTCCACTTATAGAGGTGGTTGTCTGGGATGGGGTAGGTAGGCCTTTTAGATTCTTGGTGTAATAAAAGACGCATTTTAATCAGATAGAAATTTAAAACAAACATATATTATTATATGGATTTAATTTATATACATGAAATATCTCATCATGGAAGTTACATAAAATTGAGATTATCGCCAAACAAACTGCTATAGACTGGAGTGTGAAAATCTCATCATACCTGGTAGGTCTTTGGTCCTTTTTTGAGTAGATAACCAACACTATTCAAATTATCGATGAAAGTATCAATATCAGGTACTTTCAAGGAAATCCTATCTGCCAGACTGTATATTTCCTGAAAAGTAAGCAAAACATATGCGTTTTATCGAGGACAGAAACCATTGACAGGAAATGATGGGGAAAAGAGAAAGCACGTACAGATACTGAAAAGCAATCTTTCTGTTCCAGCTCCGATTGCTTATTGAGGGCATTTAGAAAGCGTTTTGCTTCTTTCTGTTGACTCATTCCCCCACTTCGACCAAAATCTACGACACCATGCTCATCAACATATTTATCATACAGTGATTCCTTCATGATTTCAACAACATCCTGCACGATGGATGACAATGTCATTACAGGAATGACTCGAGAAATCCAAGACAAGAAAGAACCTGCTTGTTTAACTTCAGGGACAGAAAACAATTCAACTGTTGATATACTCCTCGACTGGTATTCTGAAGTCTATCAAATTAGTGTTGCATGACATTAAAGTAAAGGCAGGAAATATTTTGTAGCATGTTCCATGTTGTATTGAAACCTTAATTATGAATCAAATGCATTGATTTCCTAGTTTCAAAGAAAGAGGCTGGATATGTTTTTGACCTACTAAAACTGTTTTCCTTTCATCTCTTTGCAAGGATCCTTGATGTTTAGAAGAGCTTTTCATCTATATATGAATGGCATCATTTTGGCTGCTAAAAAATTAACCTTCACTTGTACTTTATTAAAGTTGAAGCACCGAAAGAGGATTGGTGCTATTAACATTATTCAGGTCATACTGAATTGTAAACTAACCATTGCATCCTGAGCCGTTATTTCTACTCTCAAGTCGAGCCGAGCACGAGCTTCAGCTAGCCTTACTAGACTTTCTAGCTGCCTTGCTGTTATAGGAGTACCATCGGCCGAAATGTTATGATCCCTAAGTTTTAGGTAAAACTTTTGTATGATATCTGCAGCTGGCTTGGACATCCTTGTTAAGAGAAATCAGAAAAGAGGCAGAAAATAAATATTTGCGAAGAGAATTCAGAAAAGAGGCAGAAGGTAGATATGACATTGAACCACCTAGGAAAGACAAAACTCCTGGCATAAGCAATGTATTTGCGAAGTAGTTGACCGGGTAATGGAACAAAATCACTGTCTCTTCGCCGGTCAAGTTTCAACCTTGAAATTAAAGAACCAGATCTAACACCCAAATCTACCTCTTCAGCATTCTGAGATGCAGAAGCTCTTGAATCAGAAGGTGGATCTGATTAAGAATATATTCCATTTATCAATCTGGAATTACGGAAATGCAGGATGCTCTAGTCTAGCCAACCTCAAATATAATGTGAGAGGAAGAGGAGAGTAAGATATAAGTAGATAACCTCTACGCTGCTTTTTAGATGCCTGTGAGTGTTGCCCAGCATGAAGCTGCAAGATACATTTGAAACATCAATCTTTAGTACAGCAGAACCATATAGAAACATAGGATAAAAAAACAATAAAAAACCAAGAACATGGATTTTGTAGATATGTGAAAACATACAGCTTTTGTATACTGTGAGAAGAGGTATTATCTTACGGCATGAACACCCCAAATATAACATGCATAAAACACAACTTGCATCCAAACCATTTGGCAAATTTCTTTTCAATATTCTTATCACTCATTCCGCACTTTTCTGTTGGTCTGCGTGGGCATCATGTTATTATATCTTTAATACATCATAAGTTCAAACCTATTTACCAACTTAAGTACTTGAGAAGAAGATAAGCTTCTAGATCAAGAAATCCAACACAAACGAGAAGGGATTAACCTAGAATATTCGTACAGAAATGAAAATTACTAACAGTTAATAAATAATATCCTTGACACAAGCAAATATGTTTCTTGTGTTAACTGCTAAAGAATCTACAGTTTGGAGACAATCTCATCTAACAACTGAAAAGTTCAAACAAGTGAATGCCAGCACAAAGTATGAAGACAAAAGACTTACAGACATAATGTGCTCTGAGACTCGCTTGTCAAGAAGTTCATCAGGCTTGTCCAGCAATATGAAAATTAAATCAAAACGGGACAATAGTGCAGCACTCATTTTTAAATTTTCATTTACAGTTTTTGCCCGGCTGCGATTTTTATTAAAGAAATTGTCAGAAGAAATTATTGGCTTGGTTCCATGACTATCATTTTTTATAGCAAAGACTAACCAATATACTATAAATAAAATTTATGTCAATTAAGGACCTCAACAAAACAACTACCTCATTGAAGGACAAAATGGAAATAAAGGATATAAGTGAACTTTAGATAAGTTACTGCAATATATATATATATCATGATAAATCTGAGATAGAATATTAAAAATAATAATAGGACACTAAGAAAAATTAAGGGAATAATGCAAATTGAAGATGTTACTTATAATGACCGCCAACAGGATTTGCAGCCGCTAAGACAGAAGTTCGGGATGATAAACTTGCTACCAATCCCGCCTTTGCAATAGAGACACACTGTTGCTCCATTGCCTCCAGTAAAGCCTGTATTGTTACATATTCGCAAGGTTTCAGTTAAGCTATATTAAAGTAACCACAAATTATCATCAGCTACTGCAGAACAAACCTGATGCTCTGATGACATTTTATCAAACTCATCAATGCAGCACAATCCACTGTCAGCCAGCACCATAGCACCTATCAGGAATTGCAACAATTACTCAAAGAAAATAAGAATTATTTTTTGCAAACAATCACAGCAAAATTGGTTAGACCCTTTCATATCGTTATCGATAACATACAATATCAAAAGTCATTAACTCATAGACACTAGCTAAGATAAACTAACAAAATTCTGTAGAGCTTAAGGAAATAGAGACAAGCACTGGAAAAACTATGTCATCAGTTATCCTACCATCAATGGAGCAACTCATACAACTTGGCCAAAAAAGAACACCAGATAATTTAGGTTCCTGACTTATTGAACATACCTGCCTCAAAAGCATAGTCACTTGTCATAGGATCCTTCACTACAGCTACTGTGAGGCCAGCTTTGGTTGTGGCGTTACCGCAGACATATATACCACGTGGTGAAACAGCTGCTGCTGCTTGTAACAACTGGCTCTTACCTAGACCAGGATCACCTACAAAATTGAAATTTCAACACAATTACAAACAGTTCATAAATTTTTATCCTGCCTCCATTTTGCCAACTTCTAATTGAAGAAAGCATTTTTGACATAAATAAACTACTTCTCCGTAAGGAAAAAATTTCTGAAGGTTTGATTACATTCAAAATTGCAAGGAAAAGATGTTGAGCATACCTACAATTATAACATGAATATCTCCTCTCACAGGAACCTTATTCTGATCCATAGAATGCTTTCGTACACCACCAAATAATGATAGAGTTATCCCAGCTGTCAAAATAACAAACTGTTATTTGATTCACCCCTCCCTCAATTGCCAATTTCGGAACATATGCTCCAAATAATGCTCTTGAAGTATCCAAAAAAGCTCGAGTCTCTTCCCAACAATTACTAAGAATGCACATACCAGCAATGACATTAATAAAAAGTCATGAAAGTGAACACAAATATGTTGGGCTAGCGAGATTATGAACTTTTCAATGGAACTAGCAAGGTTATACTAAAAAACAGAGAAGGCCAAAGAAACATCACCAAACAAGCAACTAAAAGGATGGCGATGGGCAAGGGCATGAAACTTATGCTATTGTGGGGTCTAAGAAAAAGCAGGTGTACACAATCTTATTCTGAGCAGAGTGGCTACTTCCAGGAACAAAACCAATGAACACCAGCACCAAGTCACAAGACATAAATGTTACGTTGCGGTGTTGTGCTAAGCTCAACAACTCATAACAAGCGACTGAGCGAGGAGGCACATTTCATAACGATATGCATATATACCTTTAACAAGCTCGTGCCCATAGATAGACGGGCATATAGAGTGAAGGATTTGCCGAAATAAATCTGAACCATGCTCCTCTGCAAACTTCACAACAAATTCTAAATCCTTTGAAGAAAATGAAAACAAATTAAACAGCTCAGTTGGTCTAGCTTTGGCACTAGAGTCTTGTGAATCCTCAGGTATGGACTGTGACTTTGAATTTATTATGGATACAGCTTCAAGATACAAATAGTAAAATCCCTGGTTTCTGTTCTTTGACTTTCCTGAATAAATACCCACAAGCTGCATCAGATAAGATAAATGTCTCAAAAGAGAATAATTTTGCATTATACATAAAGTAATTGAGATATATTAAGCAGGGAGCCAGGGACAACTCTTAGCCTGACCTTACGAGAAATATTTGTATAAACTAACCCGTTTACCCAATAAAAAACAAGCACATTATCACTTTGTAGTAAATTAGTAAACAAATAATGTGCTAAGTAATACTGTCTTTTATTTGACTGATTAGTCTAAATAACTAGTGTAGACAATGCCTCCTCATTCCGCATCTACCGGTATATTACATTATGAAATAATTGGTATAATATATCTTTACATAAAGATTTGCTAATAGCTCTAATTTTGTTTTCAAGTTATATCATTTTAGCATACTTCTCGTGCATCAGGTTTTGACAACAGAAAAGCAGTTATTTAGCCTTTAAGAATTACCCAGAAGCTGGTTAGATCAAACTTTTGATAAACAGCTCATGTTGTACGGAAGAATTTTATATGATGCTAAGACACTGCGATTATTTATACGACATTTTTTCAGCTTCGGTAAAACTAATCTGTTTATTTTTTTAAAAAAAATATCCTGTTATTATCACCAAAGTTATTAGTCATTTATTGGCCAAACAATACAGCGACAATAATGTTTTAACATGTAGCCATATACAAATACTTAGTGCACCCAAAGAAATACATAAAGGAGATTAAAACAGTTTAAATATATGTTCAAGTACATTTTATTGTAGTTTAGTTATCTTCGCTCAGCAAATTTAGCTTTCTTTCACAATGCAAGTTTTAATACAAGCCAGCATGTAAAGTGGATAACAAAAACAAGCAGTTAGAAAATCACACCTCCTCCAATATCCATGTAATTGTTAATTCCTCGGATAATTCCAGTAACAGTCACCACATCTCCAGGAATGCATGCATCAACAAGGTCTTGAGTAAGTTCACATTCCACTGTTCGAGGTACTCGTCCTTCCTCGTGATCTTCATGTTTTAATAATTCTTGAACCCTAGTCAAGACATGCATTGAAAGCAGGTTTCAAAATGAATGGGTAGGGGGCGGGGGTAGCCAAAATATGTGAAAGAATAGAGATAATGAGTCAAGCTCTGGCCTCACCTTATTTTCTGAAAATCAATAGTTTGAGCAGTAGATCGCAAAGGATTGAAGATTTTGCTCTTGCAACCATTCAAATTGCAAGTTGATGGCGGTGAAAATTTTCCATCAGGAAATATACGTGTTATTCCTTGTTTGCACTTAAAGCATTCAAAACTCATTTCTACCACAAGAGGCCTGACGGTGCTGACTTTCACAGCGGTTCCACGCACTGAGACAAGCTTGTCTGCCAAATCACCAAATGATGTTAAAATGACTTTCTTTTCTATACAATGGGAAAGCTTCCACTTTAACAAAGCATGCATTAGGGGCAAAAAATACTACAATGATTTTACGGTATACCAATGTAAGCTGCTTTTAGGTTCTTCAGTGCGATCATGGTTTCAGGACAGTTATGAAGACGGATGTCTACTTTTGCAGCAAGCTCCAGCTTGTCATTATCCCATTTAGAAAGCATAACCTGTTTCCAGTTTGTTATGTAAGTCATATAAAACCTTGGTCAAGCATAAAATATGCACTTTTGTGAAATAAAAGTGACTTCAAGCATACCTTGTGAACGGCAGCACTCATGCATAAGAGAGCAATTTTAGGTTTCTCCAGTAACATATCATAAAATTCCTCAACATGACACATATTTTTGAGCTGCTGAAAATCAAGTGACAATACATAGTTTCCATAATCATTTTTCACCTGTCAACAAGCATAATTCAAAAGTTATACTTGTTTTATGATATAAGCACTTGCTAATTGTTTAAAAGAGCTTATGAAAATAGGTTATGATATTTCATGGGTGAGTGCTTCAGTAGACCAACACAATATATGGTCTACTGTCCGGTGCTTAAAAATCATCTGAAACTCTAACAATGATCAATGACATTCCTGGGAAGTAGAAGTAGAATTTCATGGCCCTCATTGTTCTTACGGTTGAGACGATGACCTGATTAGTGTCGATTCAATGAGTTTAGCTTTGAGAACACATTCATTTTTCTTTATTTTTATCGAATATCAATCAAGTCACTTTCTCATCCTTGAGAATGAGGAGGACCGTAACTTCTACTTAAACGAAATAATGTCTATCGTCATTGAAGGTTTGAACTGTTTTCAAGTATTAGTCAACTGTGCACCACTTACCAAATTAGTCCACCTTAGAGTTTGCCTATTTTCAAAAGCCGTTTTTAACTTACTTTCACAGTCTCTTTCTTTCAGACACCTAATTCCAAACCGTTTTCGGTATAGTTTATCTTCATTCCATCTTCCATTCTAAAAAATAGTTTGTGGATAAACTTTTATATATAATAAGAGCTTATTTAATAAGCACTTGACTAAATTGTATATCCAAACGTGATAACCACTTATTCTAAACAGCTCGAAATGATCGTAGAAGAGTACAGATTCTTTTAATTATTCTCCTCTCCGCTATTCCACAAAAAGCTACCAAAACCTAATTGAAAACTAAAACAAATAACATTACACTGTTAAAACAATCCTTGTTCTGAAGACAAATTAGAAACCTAATATTATTGGCTTATATTACTAGTTGAAATTTGAAATTCCTAACTAACATGAAAAACCGAAATCAGGTTCCAACAAGTTTGCATAATACTGAAGAGAAAGAGAAATGAAATGTTTGAAGAGGGGAGAGTAATTGCGGTGTAATACCTGGGAAACGATGTTTTGGCCTTGGGAAGAAGAAAAGAAGGAAAAAAGAGAAGCTGAGAGATTGAGCCAGGTTTGTTCGATAGTGAAGAGTTGCTGAGGAAAATAAATGTCCATTAACTGCGATGAATCCATGGGAAAGGATCCGAATCGATGTCGGATCCTCTGCTCCGTCTCTTCTGCAGTTCTGTGCATTCCGTCCCTCCTCGCGTTCGCAGTGGGTTTTTTTTTTCGCGGGAAAACTGTGAAGATAAAAATAAGGTACCCTTGTGCCCAGTTTTTCCTTTTGAGATAATTCTCCTAAATTCTTATTTTATCCTTTCTAATTTAAAATTTTATTAAAAATTCTCGAGGTTTGAATAATGTTTCGGATATTTTAAAATTCAGAATACAGCGTTTTTTAAGTTTAAAAAATCAAAAACAAATAAATTTAGAAACTGAAATATTAAAATGTTTTGGTTTAAAATTCAGAACTATTTAAGTTAATAAAAGATTTTTAACCTACAAAATGCAAAATAATTATGAATTTTGAATATTTTATTAAAAAAAAAATTGATTCAAAATAATGTGTTTTGAGAATTTCATTTATAAAAGATTCCAATTAAAAAAATATATTATAATTTTGTAATAAAAATGAAATTTATTGTTAATTTAAGGTTTAAAAAAGTATTTTGATTTGAGAGCTAGACGAGTGGGACATAAGAAAATGAATAAATAATATATGAATATTTTAATTTAATTTTTAATTTTAAATGACATTTCGAATTTAATCGTATTTATGATTTTATAGATTATTTTTCAAATCTATGTATGTGTGAACATATATTGTGTCTGAAACTAATAACATATCAATTTATTAATTATAATCACACAAAAATACAAAATATTTAGAACTATCAAATAAAAAAGACATTTATGTACTATAAAATTTTAAATGTCTTTCTTTCTTATTTTGGAAGTTGACTTTTGATTTTATTCTTTTTAACAATGTACATCTTCTTCTTTGAATTTGGTAATATGATAAAAGGCAATATTTGGGATTACAATTCTCTTTCTCTTTCATTACTATAATTT
>JBBPBS010000753.1:3561857-3578124 GCA_037974835.1 Cicer judaicum | reverse complement strand
TTTTACAAAATTATTACGCAACAAGTTTTAGTCCATATTATAACGTAAATATATATTTTTTAATTATTTTATAGGTAGACGTATTTACAACATTATAAAAAATATACAAAGAATAAATTTAAAATTCAATTTTTTATCCATGTTTTTGTTATTTTTATTTTATCTATGTCTTTTAAAAATTTATATTTAATTAATCTCAGATAAAAAAGTTATATTTTTTTATGGAAAAATATTTTATAATATTCTAAATTAAATTTGTTGTCTTGGAGTTTTAAGGAAATATTATTTTTTAAATAAGATAAAAATAAATTTAGTCCCATTTCACCTTGAATATTTTATTTTATTTTTTAAAATAAACTTAAACAAAAAAATTATAACGACCCGTGACGAGTCTCTTACTCTTTTCATGATGATTTTCTATTGGTATATATATATATTTTTTAATTAAAACCAAAATCAATTCAATTTTGAGTTTTAGATATGAATGGCAAAATTCAATTTTAAACTAGTTTTCTTTTTTCTTTTTTTTTAGCATGAAAAAATAATTATTGACACATAAATATATTTATTTTTTTACTCAAACTATACTGATATTTAAAACTAATAAAAATTAAAATGAAAAATAATAAAAAAGTTAAATTGTATTGAAAATATATATTTTTAATATAAAATAATTTAAATATTTTAAATTTACAATTTGGAATTTAATACGTTGAGAGTGAGATTCTCGAACATGATAATTGACAATGGCAAAGTGCTAGTTGATTGTGGTCAACAAAGTCTAAATAGTGGTGGTTGGCAAGGGTCATAATATTAATTGACAATCGTTTAAATGCTAATTAAAATGGTAGTTAACGGTGATTAATAGTCGTCAAAATAGTAATCGGTAAGTGTCACACAAATAGTCATATTGGTGATTAACGATAATCTTGAAGATAGTTGCAACGGTGGTCGAAATAATTATTAGTGTGGTGGTGAACAACGATGAAAGTGATAATCACAGTAGTGATTGGTGGTGGCTAGAATAGTGGATAATGGTTGAAGTAGTGATTATCAATAATTAAAATGATCATCATAATCGTAATTGGTGAAATTTAGAGTAGTGTTCCACAATTGTCAAAATAATAGTTGACAATAGATAAAGTCATTTTTTATTATCGTTGGTTAAAGTTATAACAAAAATAATAATTGTAAAATATATGTTTGTAATTTTTGAGTTTTACATAAAAATTATTTTTAAATTAAGTAAAAAAACCAATTTAACTAAATATTACCAAACATATTTTATTTTTAAAATAAACTTCAAAAATAAAAAATATATAATATTTTCTCCAAATTTAGCATAATTAATTCTACAAACTAATTTTTTATGTCAACATATCGAGTTTAATTCCCTCGAAAATAATTATAAAATTAGTTATTAATATTACTTTGATTAATAATTTTTTAGTTTTTTAAAAAAAAAAAAAATTCTATGATACCAAGGTCAACAATGCAAGACATTCATCTCATGAGAGATCAACTGCGTTTTTTATTCACAATTATTTCTATTTGTTAGTATTAGTTATTTTTCTATAACTTTTTATAAGTCTTAAAATAGAAAACGTTATTTTTGTCAAAAAGTTAAATCAAAAACTATTTTTTCTGAAAATATTAAATAAAATAACTTCAATGCAACCTTCTAAAAAAACAGTTTACCTATTATTTTATGTATTGAGAAAAGAAAAACAAGAAAAGCTGTATACAAAAAATATAAGAAAAAATAAAAAAGTCGTACCAAAAGAAATATGAGAAAGGGAAGGAACCTCACAGGAACGGTTAAACCTCAATTATTGTTGGTCGAAAAAATTGTGAATGTTTTACAATGATGTAATTTCTCTAAAGCCCGTCGTTGGTATTTTTCCGCAAGGTTCGGAAATCTATATATTTGCATCTTATTGCATGGGCCAACACTATATTAGTGGATAGCCCAAATGAAGAAATAATTATGCTTCAAATCGAAACAACTATATAATATCTCATATTATTACTCACTCACAATTTTATAAAAATAAATTTAGCATGTGCCAACACCCCGTTCAAGCTTATACGTCCCTGATTGCTTGCAAATTTGGTAATGCAAGATTAATCTATATTTTTTTTTTTAATCAGAAATTAAAATGATAGTATCTTATAATTTTAAAATTAAAACAATAGTTTATTTAACATACACATGGTTATCATATTAAGGTCTAAATAACAAAGTGAATTATTCTTTTATTTTTTCTTCTCCACTCTCAAATACACTATTAAAAACTAAGATTCATTAATGTATTTTATCCTATTGAAAATTGAAATTTAATAAAAAGCCAAAAAAGTTGGAGCTATTAAGCAATCGCCAAATAACACAGCAGTAGAAGTTTTAGGCCCAAAATGCTTCACTTTCAGAAACTTGAAGCACACACATGGTTTAGCAAGAATGAACCTTGTCCCGCATGCAAGCAACTGAAGCAAGCGATATTATTAATTACTAGAAATAATAATTAATTTTGAAAAAGGAAAATATGGATATTGTCCCTCGCAACTTCGCTAGGCATAGCACATGCAATGCAGCCTCACCTCTGACACTGCAACCGACAATTGCACGCACACAATTCCTTACTCAACTGCCAAATTAGACACGCGCCGACCAAATCGTGCGCCAGCGCCACTCCATTGTTTTGTCACGGCGCGTTGTATCTGGCGTGGCTATATCATATCAGCACTCTCACACTAGTCTGTCTGTTTTGTTTTTTACAAACGAAATACTAACACGTGTCCGTGTTATCATATTTCTTCAAATTATGTTATATTATAAATCGTACTTTCTTTTTCTAAAAAACCATGTATTTTCTTTTTTAAATATAATTATTTTTGTGTCGAATTTTTAATATGTGTTATAATGTAACCTTTTATCATAACAAATTTAATTTACATCCAATGCTTGTTTTCTCCTTCTTCGACCATTGTTAAGTAGATTAAATAATGCAACAATTGAAAATAAAATTATTTATTTGAAAATATGGTCATAGCAATAATTAAATCTTATAATTAAAAAAATAATCATTAAAATTAGCTTAAAAACAAAAAATAAATTATTTTTAAAATTTATTTTAATAAAATAACATTCATTTTAGAATAATAATAGTAGTAATTTTTTAAGACTAATAGTAATTAACTAATTAATCATTTGTTTTTCTTTTCTTTATAAAATTAATTATTTGTACCAATTATAAGATTAATAGTAGTGAATTGTTCAAGTGTTGCCCGTGTCATTCATATGTACATTGTGTTATATGTTATTTATAATATTTATTTATTTTAAATGATTTTTATGAAATTATCATTTAAATAAAAAAATTAAATTATTTTGGCAGAAAAAACTACAATAATTTAAATAACTTAATTATTATTTAGCAAAAACAAAATTATTATGCTCGTCAATAAAATAAAACAAAAACAAATCACTTTGTTATTTTAATTTTCGAATACCTAAATATGATATATAATTGGATTCACGTTTACACGTATTTACTCCAACAATACATTAAAATTAAATCTATAATTTAAATTTTGATGATTATATTATTAATGAAATCTATATATTGAAGAAGTTGACGAGTATATTAATCCTACTATTTGCAAGGAAAACTGTTACCACCTATGCAAATAAAACGAATTATAGAACACATATATTCAAATAGAAAGAAAAAACACGAGAACAATACATACTCAATACTCGAACCATAATCCATAGTGAAATATAAGCGAATAAGCGAAAATGTTACTTGAAAAATTGATATAATTAATTAAAAATAAAAATTAAATATATTATTTTTTAATTTTAATTTTTTAATTAATTTTATTTATTTTTTTAGTTTCAAAGTAGTATTATCTAATTTAAGAGAAATGTATGGTTGTGTAACAAGTTTAAGTTATAAATCATATATTACTTAAAAAAGCGATACTTGAATAACATGTGAATCATATCACTTATATGGTTAATCGACCTATTGTGGATGATCAATTGAAGTGTGATGTACAACTCACTTATATAGGTGTCCTTAGCCCAACAATGATATAAAAAACGATAGTTATTAAATAAATTAATTATTTATTTCAAAAGTCTTTTTGATCCGAGATATTCAAGACAATGTGTCCTATTGACATGTTGTTGTGTAAGTGTATATGGATGAAACTTTCGCTTTAGTGGAGTATAATAAGATGGATTGAATTAACCCATACTTAAGAATAACTTACTTTATAGTAAATATAAGTTATAAATTTCATATTTATTAGAAAAGTGATGGTTAAATAATATATAAATGAGATGAATCACAAATTCATTATCTTAAAATGTGATTTGCAACTTATTTGTATGATTGATCTTTTACTTAGTGTAAATGATCCATAAACAACATATGTGTGCTTGATTTGCCTTCTTGCATGTATTTTTATTCTATGTTTTTTCATTTTGCTATTAAATAACTAAGATAAATATATAGTGAAAAACACACAATTATAACAAATAAATAGACAATTGATAAAAAAAAATTAATAAATGTCTCTGATTAAAAATCATTTAATATAATATAACAAATTTATTGGAATTAAATAAAAGAAATTTACATTCGCATTACCTTTTTTTTTCTTCTTCTTATATTCGCATTACCATTAACTTTTAAGTAATTGACACTAATAATTCAACAAATCGCAAACTAAAACATCAACCGTTGATTTTTTACTAAAAAAACACCAATCGATGTTCTTTATAAAGGTCGATACAGTATACTAATCGGTGCTTAGTTCTTTTATTTTTCTGATAATCTAATCGGTGCTTAGTTGGAATCCATTCAACCATTCTTGATTCTACTACAGAGGTGCTTTTGTTTTTTTATATTTAAAAAAAAAAAATTCCAATTGATCATCCTCCTCTAATTCCTTTTTGGATTTAATCCGCATAATTTAATTTAATTTATTTTATTTAAAAACTTTGCTTCGCGATTACGCATAAATAAACTAAAAAAAACAGTAGCAGTTGTATCGATTGCAATTTATTTTCTCGCGCACATGCTGTGAAATGATACATAGTTTTAGAGAGAGAGTGTGTGTGTGAAATTGTAGTGAGTTGAAATGGCGGAAGTGAGAGGAACCACGTGGTGGAGCGAGGAGCTAGCAAGCTTAATGGAGAATCCGATACCGGAAACCGTTTCAACGACGTCGTTTCAAGCGAGAAAATCGGAGGAAGTAGTGAATGAATCTGAAGAGACCTTGAAGGACCATGCGGTTGGGTTCTTGATGGCTTGGTGTGAGATACTAATGGAGTTAGGTAGAGGATGTAGAGACATTTTGCAACAGAATTTCTTGAATGAAGACTCTTACGTTGTTACAAAGCTTCGCGGACCTTGCTCTAAGGTTTCTAAGAGATTAAGGTTTTTGAATGATTTTTTGCCTGAAGATCGTGATCCTCTTCATGCTTGGTCCATTGTCTTAACCGTTTTTCTTCTTGCGCTCGCAGGTTTCTTAACTCAATTATTTCTCTTTGTTTTTTTTTTTGCTTGCCAGTAATTTTAGTTTTCTTTACTAATTCAACAGCTGCAATAAATTGATATTCATTTTAATTTCATTTAAAGTAGGACTTGTTTTTGTTGTTCTTTGTTGTGTGATTAATGACCAGGACTTGTTTGCTGTATTTTTGGGTTTTGTTTGTTGTTGATCATTTGTATTTGTTGTTGACTAGGTCTTCCTTTGGAGATGAAATGTTATTCTGATATGTAGTACACTTTAATTGGCAAAACATAGGATTAGTTCAATTTTTTATATTCGAAATTCAAGTCTTAAGTATTATGTGAACCTTGTTGTACTATGTTGTTGATTGATTTTGGAAAGGATCATTCATTTCATTGGTGATTATTAATTTTGGTCATTACTTATTAGTACTAAGTCCTTTAATGTTCTTCTCTCCAGTTTGTAGATGTTAGTATAAAGAGATTATTACTAGTACAATATATGTGTTCATAAATGTATTTTCTTAATATGGCTCCAATTTTCAAAGAGGTATGCAAGTCAAATATTCTCAGCCAATGTCTCTATGGCACAGACGAACCTTCATGTTTTCCTACTTATTGATTCTCTATCTCGTACAAACCCAGTCACATATGATTTATATTCTATGGATTTTGGGGAGAAAAGCTATTTTTTTTAATAAAAAATATATTTTCCATGGTTATGGAATCTGGACCTGGCATAAGGTTTGCTGACTTATTTAATAAATTATATTTGCAGCCATAAGTGTAGATCCCAATCATGAAACATTAGCCAAAGAGATGAAGGTGCGCATGCATCCTCCTATTGCTAGCCGCATATTGCTTCCAGATGGTAGGTACATGGCTTATCATGATCAAGGTGTTGCAGCCGGCAGAGCTAGATTTTCCCTTGTTGCTCCACATTCTTTTCTTTCATCCCGGTTGGCAGGTAAAGTATAATTTAGATTTTTTGATAATGAAAAACCAGCTTTAGTAAAAATTACATAAGTATCCTTATAAGGATTAAAAAACTTATTCACTACAAATATCAAGTTCTATCTTTTAACTTTTTCTACTGCTTTTTTTTTTTTTTTTCTTTCTTTCTTATCCCTGTAACGGTAGGTATTCCTGGAGTTAAAGCATCATTGCTTGAAGAGTATGGTGTTCGCTTGGTCACTTATGATCTTCCTGGTTTCGGGGAGAGTGATCCACATCCCAACCGAAATTTCAATTCATCAGCTATGGATATGTTGCATCTAGTCAATGCTGTCAATGTAACTGATAAGTTCTGGGTACTATGCCACTCAAGTGGATGCATTCATGCTTGGGCTTCCCTTAGATATATTCCCGAGAGAATTGCAGGTTGTTCCCCCTTTTCAAAACTTTAATGTCTTATACTTTTGATGTGTTCATCATAAACTCCACATCTGGGAAGGGTTTATAAGTTATACCAAATTAATAGTGTCAATTGTGGTTATGCCGATGTCAATTGTGGTTATGCTTTTGATGTCAATTGTGGTTATGCCGATGTAATAAATTGTAGCTGATTGCTTACCTCTGTTGAGCATGTTTAGCTTGCTTCTCTACCTGCCAACCTACTAATCACAGAAAAGAGACGCGTAGATTCTAATATGTAATATTACCTGAAATTGCAGGTGTAGCAATGTTGGCCGCTATGGTGAATCCATATGAGTTACACATGACTAAAGATGAGATGAAAAGAACCTGGGAGAAATGGCTGCCAAGGAGAAAATATATGTATTCATTGGCTTATAGATTTCCAAAGCTTCTCTCTTTTTTCTACCGGAAAAGTTTCTTGCCCGAAAAGCATGACCGGATTGACAAGCAATTTTCACTTTCACTAGGAAAGAAGGTGAGTTGTGATAACCACAAATTATGTTGAAAGGAATATAACATGAACAGTGTTTCTTATTTATTTATTTAATTTCATCAACAGATATGAACACTTTAATTAATGCCAATAGCTATGTAGATTCATGGCTGCTGAAAAAAATATGTTGTTTTTCAGCATTCAGTTTGAATTGACTTTCCATCCATCAGCTGGTGGATATTGGAACACTATCGGGTCATCCAATATGCATGTCTTCTTTTAAATTTTATTTTCTAAGACACTGGAGACTTCAGTTGAATAAAAGATACTAAAGCACAGAGCCTTGTGTATAGCTTTGTCTCACCAACATTTGACATAATATTTACTGTTATAATTATATATTTTGGTCTGTGTTAAAATTTAGAATGCTTTCCTCTTTTTCCTGCTTCTTTAGGTGGAACTGGCATTTGAATGTAATATTGAAGCTAAATTTTGAATATAAAAATAAATAAAAAACTCTACTTGGTCAAGTTACTATTTTATACACTGCCTCATTTCAATAAGCAGTTTCTGTAGGTGTGCATGAGTGTAGAAAAACATTTAGGACTGTATGATTTGTTGACGAATCCAATTCATATATTTTCAGGATGAAATTCTCATTGAAGAACCTGCATTCGAAGAGTTTTGGCAGAGGGATCTGGAGGAGTCGATTCGCCAGGGAAACATGCAGCCGTTTATAGAGGAAGCTGTTCTGCAGGTATCAAAATGGGATTTTGACATTGAAGAACTTCATGTGCATAAGAAGTGTCGAACAAGGGGCTTACTTCTTTGGTTGAAATCCATGTACGGGCAGGCAGAATGTGAATTAGCAGGATATCTCGGCCAAATACACATATGGCAGGTTAAAAAAATGTTCTTCTTTGGGTATTGCTGTTATGGTTATTCTGTGTTTTCTTTCATTATTTCTACAATCTATACTCTCCGACATTTTGCAGATTAATAGGAATGCGTTGATACATATTAATAGTACTTTGAGGGTTGGGATCGGTTCTGATGTTAAAATTTCATATTATCTTGTCGAATGAAAAATGTGTTTATCTTTATAAATATTCACAAATTCTAAGGCTCCAGGGCTCCACACACTTTTCAAATTTATTATGTATTATGCGCACTATGGAGTAAAATGGTCTTCAACTTATTTTTTCAATACTTGGAGTTCAGTTTGTTACAATGTACTATGAATCTTATATTTCCCTTATCAATTCTCAAACAGGGTTCGGACGATAGGGTGGTCCCACCATCAATGATGGAATACATAGAAAGGGTGTTGCCAGAGGCAATAATACACAAGCTTCCAAATGAGGGCCATTTTTCCTATTTCTTTTTCTGTGATGAGTGCCACAGGCAAATATTCTCCACTCTTTTTGGAACTCCTCAAGGTCCGATGGAACGACGAGAGCAAACTGCATTCGAGGAAAACACAGAAGACGCTTTACAAGTACCTGTTTCTAATAAGGAATGATGTGAACTTGCTGATATACACGATACATTTGGATGTAAATAACAGAGGCGACTCCTATGCACAGTAAAGCTTCAAAGGAGAGCTTTTATAGGTAAAAGTGCCACCTACATTGTTTTTACTAACCTTCCAATGTCCCAAAGCAAACTGTATCTTAACTGCCTTATCAGATTTAGAGCTTTTATTCAATTGACTGTTTACTCAGCGGCAAAACTGTGCATGTTACTTAGTACTACTTATTTTTTGCTTCCCCTCTTTTATCATTTTCTCAGCTTTTCAGTTTGGATTTTGCATTTACGGGGTTTGATCACGTATTCAAAATGGGGTTCATGGCTTCAACAATCACCTTTGTAATTGAAAAAAAGGGGAGAATAGAGATTCTTTTTATTTTTCAAAAGAAATGAAGAGTTTCGTCACTCTAGATTAGACATTTATAACAACGTTTTCTATTTATTTTAGTAATGAATTTTTTAAAATGTAGAGGATCTCGACTTGATTTCGAGAGTGAGTAGTCTTCAATGATTTGTACCAACCAACACTTGAATTATTGTGACCAGATCAAAAGCAATCAACAAAAATGTAGATCATGGATTTGACTTTTTTTTGGAAAATGTCAAGCTTAAGCAAATAACTAATCATAATTACTACTATTTTTTTTTTATAAAAATCATAATTACAAGTTAAGGGTATCAAAATTCCAACTTTTTCTTCCTTCAATATTGGGATGAAGTTTGCTTAAACGTCAAGCTACGCTGTAAAAAGAGCAACAAGAGAAAGCTAAATATGAAGACTAAAGACAATAGCAAATGGGACAAAGTAAAAAGAGGAATAAAAGAGGGACAATTGGTGATAAGAATGAAAGTGAAGTTCGAACTATTCTCATTTGAGCCTTCTCATCTATCAAAGGACAGTAGTCAAGTTTCAATAGAGTTTCTTCACCTCGACCAACTTTTTTGCATTTTAAACTTTATCATTATGTGATCAGGTTTACAAAGATGACTGGAAAAAAATTAACATTGGTATCATATTCACCTTGACTATAGTGCATGTTTGGTTTCACAACGAGATTCATAAAATCATGGTGAGTGATTGTGATTTTTCAAAAGCTATCAAGTATAGTTTCTATAATGTCACAACGATTTACTGTGATTTTTTCAATCCTACTATAAAATCAAAAAATACACTATCTATTATAAGAAGTTACGAGGCTTTTTAAAATAATTACCTTCCATAAAATTTGAACTTTGATTACCCTTTAATGTATGTCTTACATTCCACCTCACTCAGTATTGTTAAAATATTTTAATTCCTTTTGATTTTCTTAAACAAAATAAGTATCACAAATTTTCATTCAATAAAAATTTATATAATTAACTAAAAATGGAACATTTCATCACTCATAATAATCCTAGTACAAGAACCATAAATATTCATAGATGCAGAAACAAAATGTGCCAACTTCCTTAAGCAGTAGTTGTAAAAAAAGAAAGATGTTAAGCATTTACATAAAAGTTACAAATGTATGCTAATTTTAACTCAAATCATACTAAATAAACTTTAATACTATATTAAAATTTAAATTAAGTCTAATTCAATTCATACAATCGACTTTGTAAAATAAAATGTCTTTGATTTAATTAGTTTAATGCACCCCCAATAAGAACTTTAAGATGAAACTAGTAAGAGACCCATGTGAATGCACTGATGTAATTTGATTGTAGTATATTTGCATAAATAAAATATGAGACTTATTTAAGATTTGATGTATAAAAAGAAGGAAATAAAGTACAATATTTATTTATGACAGATAATATAATATTAATACATATATATGAACTTTAAATGCAATAGCAACTTTGGTAAGTTGATAGGAATGGGTTGGTCCCACAAGTGATGAGGAGATCTCTTAGTAAATAGAGATGAGACGAGACTAAGGAATCACAAGTATATATGAGAAATAATAAGAAACGGAATGCAGAAAAAGTGTGATTGCTTAGGTGGCATAGTGACCAACTAGGCAATTACACTTTTCCTACATTCCCTTTTTTATTCTTTCTCACATATACTTGTTAGACCTCACCTCATCTCTATTATTAAGAGATCCTCCCGATCCCTTGTGAGACCCAACCCATTCCTATCTTTAAGTTCTAAAATTTCTTATTATGTATCTAACAATCAGACAACGGATTTCAAATTAAATTGACAAAAATAGGCCAATTACCTTGAAAAATGATAGTGATAGAGAAAGATCAAACATATCATAGTACTAGTGTGAACTGGAAGACCCCACTTCAACCACCGATGGTTGATTTGTTGTTGATAAATATATGTATCCCTAAACCCCACCCACAACAGAAAGCAACAGAAAAACTAGCAATTTATAGTAGCATCAAATAAATGAGACAATGAAATCAAATTTGAACTTATATATCACAAGAACATCATGAGCCAAATTTCTTGCCCTCAAGGTATGTGGTAGAAAATGTAAATGAAAATACAAATAAAATAAATATGGTAAGTAAAACAATTTTCACCCCAAATTCAAAAGCCTCCATGAAATGTTAGGATACACATAAAAATAGGAAAAATAAATAAATAAGAACACTCAATTCAAATGAACTTTTTTTGATTTGTTTCTTCAGTGATATCTTCAATCCTACTTTAATGATTTCCATCTTTTCACTCTGGCTATATAATAATCAACTGGTCACACCATTGTCCACAGTGAACTCGGCATTTACGGCGATTTCTACCTTTGGCGGACCTGAATGGCGCCTTGGCTTGGCAGGTGAAGCCGGAAAAGAAAGACGCTTTTTTGCTGTTCCAAAGGACCCCTTTTCTTGTTTGCCATTTTCTTTTGCTAGCGGACTTTGACTTTGTGTCCTTGACCTAGCTTTCGCTGATTGAGTTGGAACCATATAACTTGGAACAGATGGAGAGCTAGCAAGGCTCTCGTCATCTCTAATTGTTGATCCGGCAATAGAGTGCCTACGGAACCGATCTGACTGTACACTAGCCATGCTTTTGGAGTCATCATCCATAACCCAGCTTCCCTTTGGACTTGCCTTCTTCAGTTTCCTAGCAACTGCTGCAGAAGATGGCTTTGAAGGAGCTGAATTGGATTGAAAGCTAGGTGAGCCGGGGTTTTGGCTTGCTGCTGGAGAATGTATTTCAGAATTGAGCTGGAAACGAGCGAATGATTTGCTGATTTCTCCACCGGTAATGCTGCGACTTGAACTTTTAACAGATGAATGATCATTCAGTTCTTTATCCACAAGGCCACGGCTCTCCCAAGGTCGGGCTGCCATCCATCGTTCTAGCCAGCTCCAGCCCCATGCAGGATTGGTTGGATCTGTGAACATTGGATTCATCGATCTAGACGTGTTCTTCCCGTTTTGCTGTCACAATATTACACTTGCAGTTGTAAATCATATCATAGGCAGATACTTATATTCATTAGAAATATATTAAGACATAACATAATATGCCATTTTATTTCAGCTAACCAAATATCTCAATGACAAGAACTGAGGAAGAAGTTATACTGCAACTGAATCAAGCATATTTTTGAATTATCCAAAAAATCATCGTTGTAGTGAGAAAGAAGATTGCAGGGTTATGAAAATAGTGGTTATGAAGAGTAAATGGTTATGAAGATAGTGACAAGATAAAAGGATTCATGCATTGGTCAAGCCTAAGGACTTGTTTGTTTAGAGAGAATATTTTCGGTTTTCATTTCATGTTTATAATTATATTTCCAAAAAGTCATTATTTTCATTTATTTCCAAAAAGCCTAAGGGTGTTTTTTTTCTTCTTTTCATCCTCTTCTATATAGATCTTCAAAAATAGTAAACAAAGTAGAAAAAAGGTGACACTTTTTTTATTATTAGTAAAAACAAAAAAATTAAAAAATATTCTCAAACTAAATAGATTGTAAGTTTTAGGTAAAAAAGATAAGTAACTTCAAGTGATAAGAAAACAACAGATAAAGTAGGTGATTTGACTATCTAATGCAAGCTTTCACTATAAATGGCAAATACATCTCAATCGTTGATGAGACAATCAAAAGCTGATATTTAAACATATCTATAATTTGTTATGCATCAGTGTGCAATATTAACCCTTGAATTTTCATCAATAGTGGACACGTTTGACAGTATTCTCTAAAGTGAATAATACACTTTTATTGGAGCTCTAGTATACAACATAACATGAAAGCTTGGGTTCTCATTTTTTAGTTCATGAAATTACGAGATATTTTTCGGCAGGTCTTCCAAATTCATCTAAAAATTTTCACCTATTTTCTAACATATGCACATTTACAAGAGAAATAGAAAACCTGATGAGTGAATGCATAAGCCAGTGCCCTTTCTCTTCTCATAGTAGCCTCATACTTGCTCAGTAGTTTGGCTTCAATTTGTTCTCTTGATTGTAGGCTATCATCCCATTCCTCCCCAATCTATCATGAAGTTTTGGAACAAATTAAAAGCATTACAAACATGGTCAAATAGACATTTGTGCATTGTCGAGAGATTAGCATTTCAAAAACAAAGTTAAGGAAAAGAAACTCAGACCCGCATGGTCTCAAGCTCCCTTGCATGCTTCTGTAAGAGCTGTTTCTGCAGAGCCTGATTCTCCTCTAACATTCTGACCCTCCTAGAACGAATCTGAGACTGCACACGAGCTAACGTCTGCATCGAGCGAAGGGTACTCACGGCTTGCCGTTTTACAATGGGCCCTTCCATCAACGTTTTCAATCTGACCAGTCCTCTTAAAGCCCGCAACGCTCTTCTTGACTAAACAATTTTAAAAGAAAGTTTAGTTTGAAAGGCATTGCAAATAATAAAATTTCTTTTGCAGTAATTATTGATAGCATATGAGCATCTTAAGATTAGTTGTATGATTTATTGCAGGCATTTTGGAAAATAAAAAAGAACTCCTTGAATGTTGCATCGAATAAATTTGAAAACGAAGGAGAGACTGCAACACATACCAAGTATCCCCGAAAAGCTGTCTGAATCTTGATTGCTGCCACTTCATCCTTTGGTTTACCAGCAAAACAAGCGACTGCAGCAGCTTCTGTCCTTACAACTGTTGTCTGAACAGAAGGCACAGGTTCCTCGGCATCTATGGCAGTTGTTATTTCAGCAACATGATGGTGACTGTTTTGATTTTCAATATCAGTTAATTTAATATCTTCTGCTGGTGGAAGAGGCGGCGCGGTATCAGTTTCTAAGCAAGGATCTGAGGTTTGCAATTTTTGCTTCCCAAACCATTTCTTCTTTGACTTACTTGATTTCTGCAACAGCAAAAAATTGAAAAATTATTACCCTTGTGAGCTACCTCATTTTTTCATTTTTCAATGAAAAATTATCACCGTTAAAAAATTGATTTATTTATTTATTCAAAACCTGATATTTTCTTACCTTTGAGTCAGGGCTGAGTGCTTTCTTCACTGTAGAAAACCAATTTCCCTTCTTCCCCATTATCTTTGCATTCCTTAATTTATTCCTTTATATCACAAAAAGGGAAAAAAATTGAAGATCTGAAACCTCACAATTCAAAATATCTTTTTTATATTAAAAAATCTAATGAAATTAGAATATAATGCCATAAATCATTAGAATGACATTAATTATATCAAATTTGACACAGACAAGGAAAGAATCTGAGTGGAAAATCCAAAATATAATAACTTTTTTTAATGAAAAAGAAGAAATAAGGTTCTGCAAGAGAATAAAATACGGAACAAGTAACAAGCAGTTCAAACTCCTAATCCTTCCCTAGTTTAATATTTATGAATTAATTAATTGATAATTATTATATCTGAATACCCTATAAATTGAAAATTGAAAATAAATCACATTTGAAAAACCAAAGAAGGGGTTTCTAATTCTACTTCTCTTAATAAAATTGAATCAAGCAATAAATGACTAAATTTATTTCCCCTTTCACATTTTCACACCAAAGTAACACAACAGAGTGTAGATTCAACCGTTTAAATAAGTCCGACAAAAATAATTCTGGTCAAATGTTGAAGAAATCGCAAGACTTTCATAAAAATGAGGAAGAAAAAACAAATACCTATAAATTCAGAAAATAGAAACGAATTAAACTGAATTTGAAAAACGACTAAAAAAAAAAAAAAAAGAGTAAAAATTGAGGGTCCAATGGGAATATATACCTGAAGTGAAAGATCTCAAATGAAATGACCCAATTAGTGTGCAAACAAAATTTTTATAACTTGAAGATCAGAGTTGAACCAACCAAACAACAGCTTTCAGTCTCTCTCTCTCTCTCTCTCTGTAAAGAGGGGAAAAAAATGAGATCTTGCCAAATGCCCAAAGAGAAAGAAGAGACTTTGTTTGAATAATAAGAACAACAGCTGTTTTTGCTAATACAACATTTGTGTGTGACCTTGTCACTTTACTTGGTCCCACTTTACTGGGCCCCACTTGTTGTTTTACTTGTTCAATAAAAGATTAACGGTGTCGCTAATATAGTGTGATCATGGTGTTAACCTGTTAATCTTATTGATGTCGTGCTTGCAACAAATTATTATTTTATTTTTATTTTTATTTTTATTATGATATATCTGTAATATTTATTTAATAGTTGATAGTAACATTCATTTAACGCTCTTGCCCATATGGTGTGCCTCGGTTGCCATTAATGTGTTGGAGTTATTGTTCAATTTATTTGGGTTAAAGTGAAGCTATTTACTGCTAGCTAAGTGGCTAAAGCTATGTCTATAACAGGATTTTTTTATCAAGTCTATATTTGGATTTTGCTATATATAGGAAAATAATGGAAATAAGATAAAATAAAATGAAATGGATGCAACATATTAAAATAAAAGTTTAATGAGCTCACGCTAACATTGTAAAACAAAATCCAATTTCACAATGACATTCAATTAAAGAAATATTGTTTTTATTATATGAGACTATCAATCTCAAAACGTTTTTATAAAAATTGATGATTTAATCGTAATCACCATTGCTTTGTTTTTTTGTTGTTGATATGATGATTGATTTATTAATTAATATTTTTGTGATAGCGAAGATCAAATATTCTATATTTTATTATTTTACTTTTTAATTTTTTTTATTAAATTAACTTTATATATTTTTATCTATTTTATAAAGCCACACCATTAAATTTTAAAATATCTTTATAAAAATGTCGTGATTTGATGTAACATATATTTCATCCGTTGTTGTTTAGAGTTTTTACACGTATTAAAAAATGTAGTAATTAAAAAAATTAAATAAATAATTTTATTAAATTATTTTGTGAGTTTTTTATTTTTATTAATATAAAATATAATAATAATTTAGAAATTTAATATATAGTAATTATTAAAGAATAATA
>JBBPBS010000753.1:3550762-3561678 GCA_037974835.1 Cicer judaicum | reverse complement strand
AAAAAAAAATCATATTAAAGATTATTTTAGAACTCTAAATTTATTGGATCGACTTTGTTATGATTGGCTTAAAGATTTAGCTACTAAAACAAAGACTTCAAACTTAAAAAAACTCGTATAACTAAATAGGTTATTATATTATTGATGAGACTATAAATTAATTTACTTATAGTAATATGTTGACCTTTTTTATTAAAGTGTTAATGTTTTGAATAATTTTTCTATAGTTCGAATTTAGACTCTATACTATTATTATGTTTAAAAAAATATATAATTAAAAAAATATAAAATAATTAAATTTTAATTAGTTAAAAATTTTAAAAAATTAAAAATGATGTCTATATTTGTGATATATATATATATATATAATTTATATGCTTATTTATTTATTTTGTAATACTCATATTTTTTTAATTTCACTTTTAAAAAGTCTAATTTCTTATTTCCAAAAAAATTCTCACTTAAAAAGTGTTCTTTAAATTTCGTTTAAACTTCCAAAGTTACCGAGTCGACCCTGTTACAATGGATATACATGAATAAAATTTTACGGCTTTTTCTAAGCTAAGCATGTGAATCGCATTGAAGGTCAACATCTAGTCACATGAAGCCACAAGAAAGGTGTGCTGATTTTAAATTCTTCATTTCATTTCTATCTGTAACTCAAATTGTAATAATTATATATTACTATCACGCAAGAACATTCCATTATTTGCAAGAGATTGCAACCGTGAATCATACTCCTCAATAAATTATAACTTTTATACAATTATTGTGATTTACTGTTATTCTAACAATTGTACTATGATACTAACTATAAATTTAATAGTTGCTCATCAGGTTAACTAGTTACACACTTACACTAATGTAATTTTTTTTGATTTAACAATAATAAATAATATATAAGTACTTATCTAAATTACTTTTGAATCTTGATATTTTTTATAATCATGACGAGTTTTGTTACTCAACTCTCCTAAAATTTTATAAAAATTGAAGATTTTTATTTATTTTTATTAATTTTGATGACATTTTATTTGTTAAATTTAATGAAATAGCTATTATTTAACGACATGTCCTTAAATATTGTATCAGAAGCAAATGAATTGTATTCACAAGAAATAGATAAATTCAAATTTAAATATACCCACTCTTATAAAGATATGGAAAAAAAAAAATCATCATTTTTTCTTTCACCTACTCACTCCTATAAAGATACGAAAAGAATAGAAAGAATATAATATGTACTTCTAAATTAGTCAATTGAATCAAAATTTAGAATTTTTAAAAACATCGAGAAAAAAGAACTCACCAAAATTTAAAAGCATTTATTCCAAATCATACAGGTGAGAGAAGAAAATTCCAAATCTATTTCCATTATATTGGTTAATTTCTATTCTGGACTAAAAGAGGGAAGCCCAAGCTTCATCCACTAGTTCGGTGAATAAAATCTCAAGCCCAAGAAAAGAAAAATAAACAACAAATTTTGTATAAACTAGAGAACCATTTTGTTCAAAAAAAAAATAATCAAAGAGTATTCTTTAAATGTTTTGCTTCATAACAGAAGACCTTATACATAAGCTAACAAAATTTTTGAAAAAGTAAAAATGAATAAAACTATATACGGAAGATAATTGCAAAAGTAAAAAAAATGAATAAATTTCATATAATAGTGTGAAAGCAATATTTCCTGTACTGGCCAATTTCTGAATTGCTTCAACATTCGTTATTTTTCTCTATCATTCCACTTTATGTAATAGTTAGAAATTAGTGCTTGGAAATGGTGCGGACATGAAAGTGGAAACGCCATAGCAATATTTTGGAGCAGTCCTCTGCTGGAATTCCCTTCAACTTAGTCTCATCTTCTAGGACTACTTGCTTCACAAATTTTATTGAATTCTAGGATAACCACAAAAGAGTAATCTCATAATTAGAAGAAGAAAAAAACAACTTAAGTAACAAAGCTCTTTGGTACAATTTATTCATTTATTTCTAGCTAAAAGTAGTATATCTTTTTACTTTGCATTTCGTGAGTACTAAGTTTTCTAATTGAGAAACTCTCTTCTCCATTCAAAAAAAAAAATAAGTGTCTTTAAGATTTTTTTCACAATTTTTTAAAAACTACTACATAGATGAAAATTGTGATTTTATAAAAATGTTCTTATTAATTATAAGGATATGAAGAAATGCGTACAATATTAATTTAAGAATAAAATTAAAAAAAGTAATTAATGCACTATTAAAAAAATAAAACTACACTTGTTTTAGATAAAAAAGTTTATATGCTAAAATAATATAATATAATATAATATAAGTTTATATTGCCTTAAACTATAAATAAAATTGAATTAAAAAATATTAAATATATTGATTTTATTTAATTATTTATATTTATATTTTGTACAGAGAAAATAATTAGATTGAAATTCAGAGAGTAACATGAAAGTAGGTTCTATCTTGGAGTAATCTTAGAGTAAAAGGACATCACATGCATTATCATTGAAAGACATTATGCCGGAGTAATAAACACTACATAATTAGTATTGTGATTAGTTCAACTAATCAATCAAGTTGTCATTATTTACCGAATAATTTTTTTCCTTGCCTTCGATTTTTTCCTTTCAAAAGTAGTTGGCGGAGATTGGCCAACGTTGGATAAACCAAGTAAAATTTCAAAAAGTGAAGGAATCATCATGTGACATGTATAAACTAATCTACTTTGGTGCATATTAATACCCTATTTTAGAATGAGTTTTAATAAAATTATCAACTAGTTATATTTTTTTTAGTTTTAAAGATAAAATTTGTGTAGTGCAGAGACCATAGAGAGACTCGATCTAATTATATGAGTGCATTTGAAGTAACTTTTATTATAATTTATTTGAGTTTTTTTAATGGAATGCATACATGTGTATATTTTATTGAATTTATAAAAAAATCGTTTATTATGGTTTATAAATTATTTTTAATTGATTTTAATATGGCATGTTTGGATAGTTTTATTAAAGATTTGGATGTCTTCTTATTCTGTTTTATGTTTCTTTTTTACTCATTCTATCTCATGTTAAGAGACAGTTTGACACACAAGCAACACAAGAATAATTTTTATAAATCTTACTTACAAATAAAATTATTTATGTATGCATCTCTCTTAATAGAGAGGAGAAAATAAGAAAATAAAATATTAAATTAAACACTATATTTTTATATAAAATCTTAACATAATGCGCGACTTTTAGTTTACAGTTAGATCTAAATTCGTTTATTAGTGCTTATTTTTTCATAATTTACTAGAGATGATTTATAAGTTGTTTTCGATCTATTTTTGTAAACTTACTATAATAGTCTAAGAAAACAAATTGTAACATATATATCAAAAATAATTTGATTTGATTTTATCTGTGATCGTCAAAATAGCTAATAAAAATAATTTATTTTTTTTAATTATAAAAATAACATATAGATATTTGTTTATATGTAAGAGTTTGTTCAATAAAACACTTAATAACTTGTTTACTATAAACCTCTTATATAGATACTAATTGAAGCTTGGTTTTGAGCATAAAATTATGATGTGTAAATTATTATTTACCTGATTGCTATCTTTAACAGAAGAAGGGCGACCCCATCTCTCAGGATCCCAAAGAATGGAGCTATTGAATGCAAAACTTGAAATATGAATAGGAGAAGTGATTGTCTCATTGTTCATATTCCTTAAATGCCATCCAATTACTTGAGAAGAGTCACATACAGGCCCTTCAATTATCACTCTCTTTCTATTTGCAAGTAATAATGCTGTTGGCCATGTTCCAAACACCCTAGTACACAATTAAGATGGAAACATATTATTTTTTGTGTTGAATGATTATTATCATTATGATAGTAATTTGCCAATTTAATTTTTTGTAAGTATAAATATATAAAATTTGGTGTTAAAATCAACAAAATTCTAAAATAATTTATAAAATTAAAAAAGCAAAATCATCGATTACATTAGTCATTTTAAATAACTAAATCTGTTATGTGATCAATGACTTTTAATTTTAAATAACATTTTAAAATTTCGATAATATTAAGAAACTATAACAAATTAATAATGGAAATAAATAAAGTAAACATATAATTAAAATTAATTTAGCAAAATAGAAGGGTGGTGAAAAACCATACTCAATATCTCTAAGTTGTTGGAAGAATTGAAGATCATAAACATTGTTAAGTCCAGCAAAGTGAACAATCCCACTCAACCTATGATGTTCAATGTGACCAAGTGCTAAATTTCTCTGATGATTCAATTCAGCTTCTAAGTCAGTAAAATTTTCACTGAAAACAACATGTCTATACATGATACCAGTTTTCCTTAATATCTCCGACAATTCATTGGATTCTGTTTTTGCTTCAACAACAATCCAAAGCAATGGTTGAGGAACAAGTTTTATGGTATTTGCCAACCTTCTCAAAAAAACATCTTGATAAGGTAGTTTTGTGCTTGTTGGAGTTACTATGATTACAAGTCTTTTTGGCTTCAATTGTGGTAGTGATTTTACTTCCAAACTTGTTGTTTTTTGGCTATGAATTCTATGCCTTTTAGGTGCTTGAGCTATCCAACTTTTGTTGACATTTGTTGAAATTTGAGAGGGTTGAGGTGCTGAAAAATTTGTTCCATTTGAAGTTGCAACTTCAACTTTGGTAGAAAAGATTAAAGATTTACCTGTTGGAGCTAAGCCTGTGAAAAAACCCATTATAAAACATAGAGAAAAATGAAGCATGGCTTTCTTCCATAAAAGGGTTTTCTTTTTTGACCTTTCTAATGATCCCATCTTCTGAAAAAATTGACCACAATTTTCAGGGTGTGGAATGGAATAAAAATGAGTTATTTTTGGGACAGAATGAAGAGAAGGGTTATGTAATGTTATAATGTAATATAAAGTTTAGGTGCATTTGGGGCAGCATATATTTATTTTTAATGGAAAAAACGTTGAAATTACTTAGGTTATGATTGGAACAGCCAAACTGAATAATTAGCTTTTTGTTTGGAGGTATTTCATAAGTATGGTATAGCTTTCACTTGGATGTAACTTGAAGTAAAAGTAATGTAACATAAAAAAGAATAGTTAGTGTGGAGCATGTGTTGCTATCTTATACCAAATAGTAGTTGAGATGGCACCAATCCATCTATCAATAATGTGTCATACCTGTCCATTTAACTATTATTAGTGATTAATAGTGATTAGTGATTATGCTATGCTGTGTTTGGGTTTGACTACTCTAATAAGAGGAATGTGCATGAAAAAATTTATTAAACATTCTGTGGAATCTCTTGGTATAATAATTATGAGCATTATGAATCTTTTGGCAGTTGGTTATTATAGAATTATTGCAAATAGGTAGGTGAGAAATGAATTACAATGGTTGGATAAATTGGAATTTGTATCTTCACAGTTGAATTTATATTCCTTTGTTTAAATTTTTTATCCCTGAACTTGTTAAAATATTCTTAAATATGCAGTAATAGTAATTTTTTTTTTAAATAATTTTTTTTGTAGTATCGAAAATTTCAAAAACGAAATTTTTAGCATTGAGGAGTTAGTTTCATTCAAAAATTTAAAAAATTAGTAAATGTTCTTAACCGAAAATTTTATTTTTAAAATTTTTAATATTGAAATATAATTATTAGAAATTTTAAATTTCAAGTCGAAACTCTAAAAAATTTGAATTTTTTTTTAAAATAAAATAAAATAATTTTTTTTTTCAATATAAGATTTTTTTATTTTAAAATTTGAAATCTTCAATAAAATAAAATAAATTATCGAAAATTTAAAGATACAAATTTACGATAAAATAAAAATAACTAACATAAATTTTAAAATATAAAATTTTCAGCCGTATAAATAGTGTATCAAAAATTTTGTTGATATATTTTTTTATATTGCCAAAAATTTCATATTAATTTGTGTACATAATTTTTGGAATAAATAATTTAATCACCAGAAATTTTGGTGAGAAGTAAAATTTTGGTGTAATTTATTTTTACCTTTAATTGAATGAAAATAAAAAGAACAAAATTAATTTGTTTTATATATTTTAAAGAGTATAGATATAATTATGGAGTACAAAATTCAATTTTTGGGTTTGAATCCTTCGAAGTTGTGGGCTTTGCTGACCAAAGTCAACCAATTGTTACTAAACATACCACCCTCACTCTACTACTCTTTCCCCCAAAATACCCTCTGTTTTCGGAACACCCTTTAACTTGGTTTACGGATAACAAAAACAAATTATTATCTGTGGGTTTCGGTGGATAAAACCCGCTACAGGCATGGAGCATGGAGCTTAAAAGAAACTCACATATAAAATAAACGAATATTACTTGTACTTGTTATTAATTTTATCATCAAAATGTAATATATTAATAATTTATCTAAAATCTTGTCAAAAGAAATTCTTAATCAGAATGTATTTACTTTTTAGTCTAAATTACTATAGTTTCGTTCTCTTGAAAATCATAGGATGTAAAGCCACACAAAAAAATATATCTTTATATATTAATTGGTAATATCTGAGAATAATATTTTTTAAATAGTGTAAATATCACAACCTATTTAAAATCTGATAACCAAATACTTGTGCAAATATGGAGCAGGCACACATGACATTTTTTATCCAACATGACAGGTACTTGTGCGCGTGACTACCCATTACATCCCTACACATAAAATAAACAAATGTTTACAAGTTGTCTTTCTAAAAACTAAGATTCATAACTATATAACACTTAAAAATAAGAGGTGTAAAGAAAATTGCTCCGTATTTTATCCTGAGCCCATAACCAAGTTTTGGGCTAAATTTACGATGACTTAGGCCCGTTACAAAAAATAAAAGAGGAAGAAAAAAGAAGAGAAAAAATCTGTTGGGTACTTTTGTAACTCGAACAACACAAGCACACAACACTAGTATTTTCTGTTTCTGATGTTTGAGTGCACCCAGAGTTGAATATTCTGTGAACACTAAACAGAGACTTGAGGTCTTCTTTTCAGGTCCGTTATTTTCAGTTATCATGTGCGCATATACAGTATTTCCCACTCCTTGATGTTCAAATTGTAGAATGCAATTATGTTGCATAGTAGCTGCTTGTAAAATGGTCACCAAGAGCTGGTAGTAGAAACTGACTTCAGCTTGATATAGCAGAGTTACTGGCTTAGTGGCATGGCTCATATTAATCATTCATGCATTAACATTTGAAAAGTTTGCTTTTTGCTCAAATTGAACAAAATATATTGGCTAAATGGTCGTTTTTAAGATTAATGAATTTCTAATTTATACTAAACAGTTCTTAGGTTAGAACAATCTTATGTTCGTGTTTGATTCTAGCTGAAGAATCTCTCTACTTAGTCACAAACACTCATTTGTAACCTCTTCTGTCCTGAAACCATCTCACCCAATAAGGTTCTGAAATTTAACTACAGTTTTGCTTCTTTTTCTTTTCAAATATCCCATGTCTCTGATCACTCAAAGCATAATTCGATGTATGCATAATTGTGTAAGACCTAGTCTGCAACCACCAGTTTTCTCCAATCTCAGTACAGAGCTACCAACCAATAGTTACATCATCTTGCTGTGTAAGCAACGGCATTACAAGGAAGCTCTTGAAGCATTTGATTTCCATCTAAAGAATCCGAATATCCATTTAGAACCATGCACCTTTACGAGTCTAATTTTGGCTTGCACCAACTTTAGATCTCTTGAATATGCCAACAAAATCCATGATCACATTTTAAAATCCAGCTACCAACCAAACATAATCCTCCAAAATCATATGATTAATATGTATGGAAAATGTGGTTCTATGAAAGATGCTAGAAAAGTTTTCGACACAATGCAGCTGCGAAATGTGGTCTCTTGGACTTCAATGATCTCAGGATACTCACAGAACGGTCAAGAAAATGATGCCATCGTCTTGTATATTAAAATGATGCAATCAGGTCAGTTTCCGGACCAGTTTACCTTTGGAAGCATAATTAAGGCTTGCTACATTGCAGGGGATATTGATTTAGGCAGGCAACTGCATGCTCATGTGGTTAAATCATGGTTTGGTTGTCACTTGATTTCCCAAAATGCTCTTATTTCAATGTACACAAGTTTTGGACAAATTGCACATGCCTCAAATGTATTTACAATGATCTCTACAAAGGATTTGATTTCTTGGGGTTCGATGATTACGGGATATACTCAACTCGGTTATAGGATAGAAGCATTGTATCTTTTCAGAGATATGCTAAGGCAAGGTGTTTATCAGCCAAATGAATTTATATTTGGCAGTGTTTTCAGTGCTTGTAGCAGCCTTCTTGAACTAGAGTATGGAAAGCAAGTACATGGAATGTGTGCTAAATTTGGTTTAGGAAGAAACTTTTTTGCAGGATGCTCCCTATCCGACATGTATGCGAAATTCAGATTCTTACCTTCTGCAAAGACAGCATTCTATCAGATTGAAAGCCCTGATATAGTGTCGTGGAATGCAATTATTGCAGCATTTGCTGACAGTGGTGATGCTACTGAAGCCATCTATTTTTTCAGTCAGATGATCCATAGGGGGTTAATCCCAGACAGCATTACTTTTATTTCCTTACTTAGCGCATGTGGGAGCCCTATTACACTCAACCAAGGCATGCAAATTCATTCGTATGCTGTCAAAATAGGTTTTGATAAGGAAGTAACTGTATGCAACTCTTTGCTAACCATGTACGCGAAGTGCTCGAGTATACATGATGCATTGAATGTTTTCAGAGATATAAGCAACAATGCTAACTTAGTTTCTTGGAATGCAATTCTTTCTGCATACTTGCAGCACAAGCAAGAAGGAGAGACTTTCAGATTATTTAAACTAATGCTTTTTTCTGAAAATAAGCCTGACCATATCACCATAACTAACTTATTAGGAGCTTGTGCTGAATTGACATCTTTGGGAGTTGGGAATCAAGTCCATTGTTTTAGTATTAAAACGGGGCTGGTGCTTGATGTTTCTGTGCACAATGGATTGATTGACATGTATGCAAAATGTGGATCACTTACACTTGCCCGGGATGTTTTCGATTCTACCCAGAACCCAGACATTGTCTCATGGAGTAGTTTAATTGTTGGTTATGCTCAGTTTGGACTTGGACATGAAGCTCTTAATCTCTTTAAAATGATGACGAATCTTGGTGTTCGGCCTAACGAGGTCACGTATCTTGGAGTTCTTAGCGCTTGCAGTCACATTGGGTTGGTGGAGGAAGGTTTGCACTTATATAAATCCATGGAAGTGGAACAAGGGATTCCACCAACAAGAGAGCATTTCTCGTGCATGGTTGATTTGCTTGCTCGCGCCGGATGCTTGCATGAAGCAGAAAGTTTTATTCAGAAAACAAGATTTGACCCTGACATTACTACATGGAAAACTCTACTTGCTGCTTGTAAAACTCATAATAATGTTGACATTGCAGAGCGAGCTGCGGAAAATATCCTAAAACTTGATCCTTCCAACTCTGCTGCAATGGTGATGCTTTCAAACATTCATGCTTCTTCTGGCAATTGGGAAGATGTTGCCAAACTAAGGAACTTAATGAAACAAATGGGTGTACAAAAGGTTCCTGGTCAAAGCTGGATAGAAGTTAAGGATAAGATCCATGTATTCTTCTCAGAAGATAGTTCACATCCACAAAGGAGCAACATCTACACAATGCTTGAAGAGTTGTGGTTGCAGGTGCTGGATGATGGTTATGATCCTTGCCAGAGGTTGGATATTAAACTTTGGTAGGGAAAAAGTCGGACATCTGTAGTTAGAGTTCCACCTTTCTGTCACTTGTAATTTGTTTGTGGTACAGTTGTTACATTCAAAATATGTATTTGACACATGAGGCTTTTAACACAATGAGAAAGAAAAAGTATATTGATTATGAACCCAAGTTAGTTTTGATGCAGCAGTACAAGAAATTTTTATGACTGACCCCAAGGGTTAGTAACATTGTGAATACTAAAAGGTTGGTTTTACAATTTTATTTGTAAGTAATAGTAATTGTTACTTTTCCTCCTTTGTGTGATTTGATTCATAAGCATCTAGGTTTTACAGAACTATCTACTCTATTTGTAATAAGTCAACTTTTCACAAGCAATTCGCTGCTTTAGCCTAGCCTAGCTGCCTGAATTTCCTTTTTTATTTTCATGGCTTATTGGAAACTGATTGCTATTGACTTAATATTTACCCAAATGTTTTCTAGATTTGGCATCAATTATGCTTATTAATCGCTTTTCAATTTTTCTTTTTAAAATCGTTAAATTCTACAATCACACATAATGCATTAAGAAATACTCAATCCAGTCCCTAATATAAGAATTTTTTTTATCCCAATTATATAAAAAAAATATATGTTTCAATGTGCATTAATTGTTATAAGTAATATTTTATGTATTAAAAATATAATAATCTTATAATATTATTTTATTGATTTGTAATAATTGAATATGATTAAAAAAATTAAAATGATAAAAAATTATGTTTATCACAATCATCTAATTTAATTTTTAAAATATTTTATAAAATTCGTATGATAATTTATTACGTAGGATAATTGTTTGACTCACTGTAGTGTGATTGTTAATTTATTTTTCAACATATAATGGTACTTGTATTTATTTGATGGAATAAAATGTAAAATACAAACCCAAAAATAAGATGTAAAAATTTAAAAATATGATTGACTATTTAATATTTTTTATTTTTAAAAAGTATTAATATTGAATTATATTGTAGCGTAGTCTAAATTTATTTGTTTTATTAGTATGATATTTTAATTGTGAGCACGAGAAGTTGTTGTAAAAAAAATTATTGAATATATTTTATCAAGAGTTTGTAAAAAAAACATATATAATAGATAATAGTGTTTAAT
>JBBPBS010000753.1:3539832-3549950 GCA_037974835.1 Cicer judaicum | reverse complement strand
AAATTTTATTAAAAAATAATTTAATTTTATACAATACTTAATTTTTTTAACATTAAAATCATCATTATAATAAGAAAAATTAAAATCAAAAATAGCATTCAATTATAAATATATAATTTAATTGAGAAAAATTTAGTGTTAACATATTTTTTCAGAACATATATGTAGTAAACTTTTGTTCATTATAATTTTCAAATATATTCATTTATACATATATATATATATATTATAATTTTAAATAAATTTATATATTTTAATAATTGAAAGTAATTTTTTTAATAATTTTTCATATATTCGTATTTTATGATTATTTTTAATAAATGTATTTTCTGTCAAATAGAAAATATATTTTTATTTTATAAAATAATACAAAAAAAATAGATTGAGTAAAAGAAATTATAAATGGATTGACATTAATAAATAATTGAATTTTTAACGTATAAAATCATTCGGGTGGGTGATGTGACATTCGGGAGTTCTGTTTTAAATATAGATAATAAATTTTTTTTATACACCTATTTAATGTGAGATTTATATATATAACTCACCTAGTGGGAATATGACATTTAATGTTAAGGTATATTTGAAATTCGATTAAAATTTTATCGCAGTAAGTTTATTGATTTTTGCAATTTTTTCTTATATTAAAAGATCAGAGCGAGTAAGTCTTCCAATTTTAAAGAGTAATATTTCAAAATTTACGTCAATGACTAGTAAAAGCAAAATTAGTGCAAAAGCATGGGTATGAATAAAAAAAAGTGCTGGAAAGGGGTGAAAATTCGACATGTAACAACTAAGTCATTGTTTTATAAGTAATCAATAAATAGAAAATACCAAAAATATAAAATAAATATTAGATAGGTCAAATTGGAGGAAATTACTGTTGATCCTGGTTTAGCTGAGGCTCTAGGTGTTCGGTAGAGAATACAAGTTGCCGTGGAAAAAGGTTAGGACAGTGTTACAATTGTATCTGATGACCAAGATTGTAAAGAGTTAATGACCCTGAAATTAATGTTATCCAAGATTGTAAAGAGTTAATGACCGGGTTACATACAGTAGAAATTAGGCATGTATCTAGAGTGCTCATTCTGAAGCACATAACTTAGTCTCCTTATCTAGGACTGTTGGGATTAAATTCTGGACGGGGATGCTCCTGAAAGTAATCCCATTTCTGTTGCAAATTCAAAATCAAATTATTGGTACTGCAACATAAAATGTACAAAAAAATAATAACTGACATACTATAGAATGGGCATATGTTTCAAATAATGCGTGCCCTGGCATGGGGACAATTACCCCGATACGGGTATGAAAAGCCATCAGACAATGAAAGTCTATTAAATGCAATGGAGTTTCAAAGTTTATCAACTAGGACATTTAAGGGTCAACAAAAATTTCATGTTCACTACAAAGTGAGGCACAAAAATTCCCCTTCAATTTAATGAGATAACACTTGGGGATGTCTACAATGGGGGTGACAACTGGCATGAAGGAACTGTATCATGGTTTGAACTTCTGTAAGCATTAGGCAACATTGCCTGTACAGTTGCCATAGACTCTCCCTTTTTCATCATGTTAAATTATCAATTTTGGAAATGGGGAATTACAAATTTTAACACTGTTGCATGGTCTATCACGAAATAAAAAAAGCCAGAAATTTCACGGTCAAAAACTTTTTCTCTTCCTCTGCTTTTGTTGGCTTACAGATCTGGTTTGGTTGAGATGGAATCTCTTTTGGGCCGGTGCTTCTTCCACTTCTTTTTCTGCAACTCCATCAACCACGATGGAACCTCACAGCCTGAAGATGACATAAGATTAGCTACATTCCTCAAGAATGGAATGTCCTCCTCTGTGTAAAATGTAATTGCTTCGCCATTCCTCCCTGCTCTGCCAGAACGACCTATTGAAAAATAAACATTTATATTTAGCAAAGTATAGAATCAGGTAATATTTAAAAATTAATGGATTGAATATATAACAAAGAAAAGACTCCATGACTGAATAATACGAATCATAATCCCTCTATAGACTTAATCTCAAATCTAAAACAATGTTAAGGTCACGGCACTAACCAATTCTGTGGACATATGCCGATGCAGAGTCTGGGAAATCATAATTGATCACACAGTTAATGCCTTTGAAGTCCATTCCCCGAGCAACCACATCAGTGGCAATCAAAACCCATGTTTTACCAGCTCTGAAGTTGTCAACTGCATTTTCTCGCTGTGTGCCATTCAAGAGATTAGAAAAATGACTTCGTAGTTACAGCTAAATTATCAAATACTATGCTTCAGTATTGGAGTAGTTATTGCTGATGGTCAAAAAGATTAAAATTTGAAACAAAAAGAGTATTAAAACAAGTTTGGCTCTTTTAGTAATGACGAGCAAAATAGCCAGGTACAAAAACAACTGCACAAACAACGAATATTATAATGTGACATCTTCCCCATACAAATAGAATGAACCAGATCTTGGTCACAGACTTCATTGGTTTTGTTTTTTATTTTGGTGTTCCTTGACTGAACAGGAAAATGTTTTAAGAACCTACCTCTTCTTGAGACAAATCTGAATGGATGACATCAACTCTAATATTGTCAAATGCAAGTTCCCCATACAGCTCCTTGGCTCGCTCCTTGCTTTGGACAAAGACCAATACTGGCGGATTTAGACTCTTCAAAAAGAAAAAACTACGTCAACAAATGCAACCAACTAAATAATAATATTAGGAATGAGCAAATAAGAGGGGCTGCAATATTATGTTCCTTCTGCAAGTTTAAAAGCTAAATGTGACAATAACAAGTGTTCCGAGCCATTACATATTACATTCACAATACACTATCTAACACCAAACTGGCATAAGGTGAATGTTAAATTTTAAGTATGCAGCACACAATCAACAACAAACAAGATAAATTAATTATGGGAAACACGAATTACTGATATATTGCAATGAAATTTCTAATTACTTTTCAAAAAGACCTACACTGAACAATGACAAGTTGTGAGACAAACAACCTATTGAAGCAGAAGAAAAAAAAACTGACTAATAATGCCTTTTATCTAAAGCATTCATCTTAGCATCATACCTCTGCAAAACTTTGCCGAATTGCTAGAAGTTTTCCTTCTTCACTTCCAGTAAAAACCAATTTTTGCTTAATTGTTTCAGAAGCCATATTCCTGATTACCATAAAAGCATTAGATGTCAACTTTTTCAATGACGTGAAGAAAGTCTCAGTCGTGCTTCAAAGCATAATGTTTTATAAATTTTTATATTGAACTTACTTCCTGCCAACGATTACCCGAACAGCATCATGCATGAGTTCTCGAGCTCGATCTTCAACAAAATCAGGTAAAGTAGCACTGAACAGAGAGCGTATAATTGAGGGATTTGAGCATGCTTTGATGATAGAATCAATCTGCTTGAACAATCCAGGCTCAAATAGCTTATCGGATTCATCAAGGACAAGATACTCAACTCTGCAGAAACCAAAAGAGTTGACAGAACAACTATTTAATAAATCATGTCGCATTTCTACTACTGCTACTGACTTTGATGACACAACGTAAGATACAAAGCATAAACCATTTAAGTAGTTGACTATAAAGTAACTGCCACCAACTGCAGTTGGACCCTGCCATTATAAAGTAACACCTAATTGAGAGGCAAAGAAACACTGATTTTTTTATAGAAATATTCAACAGATACAGGGTTCACCGTTCACCTATCTTATTTGAAATTATGCTCTTTCAAAAATACTTCTGTGCTACTGAACTAACACTTACATTGAGAGTCTGTCTGTTTTCATGTTCAATGGGCTCCAACCAGGTGTTCATATGGAAGCAGCAATTGTATGTTTCTCAATAAATGCTGTTTTAGAATGTGTTTAGACTTAACACAGCCACTATCCAGATCTTAAAGTGAGTGCAACTAGTTATTAGTGTCCAGATGTGCCTACTAGTTTTAGCAGAATCAACTTTAAACCAGCAACGGCTACTATGACTATAGTGTGCATATATAAAATCAAAATACAAAAAGGAGGTCTATAGATTGTTGATCTACGGTTATGTCCTTCATTATAACCATAAATGTTTCCAACTTGAATTCCACAACAAAATTAATTTTATTTTGACATTACAATATGTAGCAGAGAAGACCGCTTCTTATCAAAGTAAAGCTTAAACTCACATTAAGAAGCAGCAAAAGGAATATAGAATAACAGCAAAAGGAATACACTATCCTGGGAGATCATTTCACAATTAGTATACAATTGGTTGATAAAGGGCATAGGAAAGTATAGCTCAAAGCAGCATAAGTGACAAAGACGGAGTAGCTATAAACCATCTCCATAGGCATTTAGGGTATGTTTGGATGGAGGGTTTTGGAAGGCTAATTCTATATTTTGGTATATATTTGAGATTTAAAAAAAGTTGAAAAAATAGCATGATATAACATTTCAATCACACTTATGGACCAAAATACATGTAATGATTACTTGAATAGTCTTTTTAAGAGTTTAAAGTTTATACTACCTCCGGTCCTTTCTATAAGAGACATATGGGATACCATGAGTCATCAAAAGTTGATGTATTTGTTTCATATTAAAGACCAAATACATCAACTTTTGTTGACTCATTTGTCTCTAATAAAAAGGACCCAATGGAGTATTATAAAAATAAGGTATTTGAAGTTTAAATCAGTAAGACCCAAATTTTCATCAACAAACCTGCTGAGATCAATCTTTTTCTTTCGGATAGCCAAGCGTAATCGAAGTGGCGTGGATATAAGTATGTCACAAGAAAATTTTGAAAAATCGGCATTTCTTAAAAGATTTTTTGTCATTAACTTGATATGAAACTTCCTCCCCTTGGCAAGCTTTTTGCACTCTCGATATGTTTGAGTAGATAATTCACGGCTATGACAAATGATAACAGCTCGAATGCCACCTTTTGCATGAACCTGCAAACACAATTGGTTTTAGGAGCCCGTCACAGGGGATGTTGTGAGTAAAAAAGACAACTGGACAAAATATAAACAATACCTTGAGCTTCATGAGCATGGGACACACAAATGCAAGGGTTTTTCCAGAGCCGGTTGGGGCACAAGCAAAGCATTCACGACCCTATCCCATAACATTGAAGGAAAGTATCAGTAAAAACAAATTGTGATAATATCATCTTGCAGAAAATATCAAGTGGGTATGAATCAACCAAGATCAAACAACTATTAACTATTTTCTGAAGAACATAATGTCTAATGCAATCCATACATGTAAGAGTACTGGAATAGCCTGCCGTTGGATTGGTGTTGGTTCTCTGAATCCAAGTTCTCTCAGATTCCGCAACAAATATGATGGACATTTATATCTATAATAAACAATTCATTAAGATTCTGAAATGTCAATGTCATGTTCTTGTAAATATATAATGATCAGAATCAGTAACAACTGAATCCAGAATAATAATATTATCATATAACATAACCTTGTTTTCAACTCATCAAAGCTTTGAAGTGGGGACGGCACATTGTAACCAGAGACATGAATGTTATGATTCTTCCTGAAGATAGCATCACGCTAAAAAGGACCAAAAATGATGGGACAATCAGTGCACAAACTTAAGAACACAAGAGAGTTATGTTTATTGCACAAAACAGAACAGGCCTAAACCTCGAGTTGCTTATTTTGTTCTTTCTTCAGCTGAATGGACTCATCATCATCAGCTTGGATTTCATCGTTTGACTTGGATGCGGAACTTCGGAACACACTGAATCCTTCAACCGCTTCTTTTATTCACTCATAAAAAAGAAGCAAAAGTGAGATAAAGAACAACCAAAACGAGTGATGATGACATAGAATGGTAAAACGAGAGAATGAGAATACCAGAAGAGGTTCTCTTGCGCTTCCTCTTCTTTGCAGACACGGCTTCTTTTGTTTCCTCGCTTTCTTCATCTTCTGCCACACTCTGAATCTTCGCCAAACTGTTATTCGTATCTTTTTTCTTTGTCAAAAAAATAATTTTTATAAGTGTTTCACAATGACTAGGAAATGAAATTGGTAAGAGAATTGCTATATGTTACCAAATCTTGCTACAAAAAATGCACAAACACATGTGAAATCATCTCTCTCATGTGGACAACTTATTTTATAAATAAATAAATAACTAGAAGACTAAAAAGAATATGTCAAACCCTCCAAAATAAAAATCTGTCTCTTTAGGGACCTGAATCTTTCAAACCATGCTAAGAGATTTTGATTTCTTTGTTCAGGTTTTTTTTGTTAACTCTAGTATCTGCTCTATTGGCCATTATATGAATAATGCAGTGTGCAATATCTTCATTTTCGTGAATTGTGATCTTCATTATCTAACCAGAGGATTCCTTCAAAGACTCAAAATTCTAAAAAATAGAGTCTTGGCAGAAAATTCTCGTGTGTCATAAGGTTGCCTTCTCACCATCTATGACTGTATTAAATAACTATTGTTAAGTTCTATATCCAGACAAAATATCATGCTGCTTTGATTAAAGTACAAAAGAAAGGGAGGCCCAAGGCAAGATAGTTTACACGGTGAACCACCTATAAAAATGAGACCTCGTGTAGTAGTAATAGGTAGCAGCAGAAACTATAATGTGGGTAAATTTAAACCAAGTTGAATGCAATAATGCATGTTAACTGGCCAAGCAAACAAACCTCTACCAAAGCATTCAAGAAAAGACAACAAATTGTGCTAAACTTACTCAAATAATATAGTTCGAGTTATTGGAACCAAAAATGCCAGTGAACTAGTCTTGTCAACTACATATCACAGAAAACAGAGGTTTCTTCAAAATCAACTATACTATAGTGCTACTATAGCCACTATTTGACAACACTGCATTGAACAAAGTAACTAGTCCCTAAAGGCTAAAACACGGTTGAGAATGAAATTAGTAAAATAATATCACAGGTTTCATGTACAAGAGTCAGCGAGAGAATGGCAAAATATTTGGAATCAAAAAATTGACCAGTTCTGTATATTTAGGTCCAAAAATTGGTTCAACTTTCTTGGATTCACTTTCAGCATTGGTCACTTGAGCATGATATTAGAGAGCGATAACTTAAAATAATCATATGCACAATACATTAATTAATTATGAAATTCACACTCTTATACAACACTGTCACAGACTAATACACCAAAACAAAAGTTTATTGCTTAAACATCCATGAATAAGTCTTCCGCTTCTGCAAAATCGTGATTCGCGTGTTTCGTATAAAACAACTTGGAAGCATGAAGAAATTGTGAATAGGTAACTAAGAGGAGAAAGAGAGATTGAAATGATACCTGGAACCTGGCAATATCGGCACCGAATTTCTTTCTATCAAAACGAATGCCGGAGAATAAAAACGACGAGTCGTTGGCCATAATTGGAAGTTGCAACTGCCACCCTTCTTTCACCGGCTGCGGCTGACCTCAGAACTTTCCCTTGCAAGCTTCTCGCTTCTAGTCTTCTCCTTTTTTTTTCTTTCGAAATCCTCCTTTCTGTTGAGAAACACAGCCAAAAATATTACAATAACCCAAATTGGTTGGGCCTCACACCACCATTTACTGGACTTGCTTCTTATATTCATCCAAATTCATTCCTGCACCTCCTTTTCAATTTTTAACTTTTTATTTTTCTTTCAAAAATAACTGTTCGTTTTAAGAAGAAAAAAATTCCGAACACATTAGGAAAATTCTTCAAATTTAATGTAGGGGATTAATTGTTTTTTAAATAAAAATAGAATTACCAATTTAAATTTTAGGAGAAGTTTTTTAGAAATTGAGAGCAATATAAAAATAAAATTTTCAGTGTTTTTACTGTGTTGTGGAAATTATTTTCCAAAATGCTAATTGTCTTAGAAACTAATCTTAGAAAAATATTAAGGTAAGATAATCAGGCCGTGATCCACGTGGCATTGTCACGGAGTAGGACATCTGTACAATGGGTCCTGAGTATGTGCACAGGAATGTGTGTGATTGAACAAAAGTGTTAAATTTTTAGGGACATTAAAAAAAAATCGTATAGAAAGATGTTCGAATTCATAATTTTTTTAAGGAAATTTATATAAATAAATAGATTTTATAACTACTTTTATTATAGTTTTGATTTAATTTAAATTTCTCAACGTTCGTTTATGATATTTATTTATATATATCGTTAATAAAAAAACTAGTAATTAAACATTACAACAAAGTCAAAATTTACATTCACATCCTCTTGTATTTTACAACTTTTTTTTTTTTCCTTTAATTAGATAGGTTTGATCAAAAATTATTTTTGACATGAAATTATTCATTCTTTTTTTTTCTCTATCTTTATTTAAACAGGTAATTTTATAATATGTTTATTTTTTATTTTTTTTCATTATTCAAGTGCGATGTTGTTTTGATTGTCATTTTAGTACAACGTATTGATTTTCCACCTTGCTGCATTATTTATTTGTTTCAAATAGCTAAATTAATTTTGATTAAGTGCATATGCAATTAACGATTTTAGTGTCATCAATCTTGCAACTCATGGGACATAAGTATTTTAAACAATTTAATTTTATCAACTTTGTAGGTTTTTATCACATTCGTAGGCATTATGTCTTTTTATACTACTAATTTAAATATTGTGAGTTTGTTTGTATATTCATCATTTTTTATTTTAGCGATTGTTAATTGTATTAATATTGATCCATGTAATTTTTATCAATGTGAATTAATTAATATTATTTTTCATAAAAATAAATAAATCAGGTGAGATTGCAAATACATAATTGGTTATTTATAGTTAGAGTTGTCACTTATAACTATTCGATCTATTCGATGAACGAGTTCAATAACTCTATTTTAGATTAGATTAGACTTCTAAATTACAAGTCATAAAAATACATAGATATTTTAGTTTGGCTCATATCTCAATGCATTTATGTTAAGCAAAATTTTATTAAAATAATGCATATATGTTATGCAAAATTTTATAAAAATAAAATATTTTATTTAATAGAAATGTGGATCTACCCAATTCAACTTGACAATGTGTGTTTTAGCATATTTAATTTATTTAAAGTGACAAATTAATAAGATAGATTATTAAAATTATAATTACTTATAGTTGATCATGTGTAGTCACATATATTATATATATAATATTAATTATTAATTTATTTATTGGTATTATTAATTTTATTTTTCCTTATCAATTTTAGATTGGATTGAGATGTAAAATACTTGTTTAAAGTTTATAATTTGATTCGATGACCCCATTCTACACACCCATCACCTTGTAGCTCATAAGGCTATTACAGCTATATTCATGGGTGCTAGTTAGAACTTAGAAGTAATAATACTAATAGAGAGTACCTCAAACTGAAAAGGTTTTGACTTTTATGTTCTCATGTTGGGGGATTACTCCTCCCGCAAGGCAAGGGATATACAAATCCAAAATCGATAATTTTCAATCAGATTTTGCAAGGTTCTTTTCTTTTAAGTGCCAAAAGGACAGGGTTGAAAAAATACTCTATGGTGAGACAGTACGAAAATTAACAAAGTCATAGTAGTGGTAGGGTCATAACTTTTTATTTTGTTATGGGTCTTTACTCTTTAACATGTTTTCTCATTTGAAGCTACATTTATAGAAAAAAATGACAAGAAAAAAAATATTTAAATTATTTATTTGAATTACAAAATTTTTAAATTATTTTTTACATTTGAATTATTAATAAGTGTTATTGAAGCATTTATTATTATTTATTTATTTAAATTATTAAATTATTATTTTTTCTCTCATATAAATACTCTAAAATATTTGAGAATTGAGAAGATCTAAACTCATCTAATTGTATATATATTTTTTAAACAAAATATTTAATTGTATTTTCTTATGATGATGCTTTGTTAAAATAGTTCATAAAGTATATTTACAAATATCAATCTGTAAAAAATGTATACAATTAATGTGTATCAAGTAAAATCTAGAGTCAATTATTTCTATTTTTATTTGTTTTCTACTCATTTAATTTCTTCATTTATTAGATGTGAAGTCTTTAAATAAAATGAGGTAGTCAAGATATCTCAATAAATATATTTTTATATTTAGATGTCTTAAATAATAC
>JBBPBS010000753.1:3493634-3537445 GCA_037974835.1 Cicer judaicum | reverse complement strand
TTTTTTTTTTTTTTTTTTTTTTTTTTTTTTTACAAATTAGTTCAGTCTAAATTTGTTCAGTCATATATCTGTTGATAACTTGATATGCTAACTCTCATATATTATTTGTCTCAACAATTCGGTTTTCAGAAAATATATTATACGGTTTCCAAAAAAGAATGTTATAGTAAATAGTAATTTGAGTTTCATCCAGCGGAGTCTTACTAACTATTATTTTGGTTAGGATTCAATTTTAAATTATCTTAGATAGTTTATTTTTAATTGAATTATGTACTATGTAAATTTGTTTGCAACTCAAAATTAGATGATTTTAAGAAATTTTCATCTTTAAATGAGCATAAATTATAAAAATTAAAAATAAATAAATCACGATTATATTTAAGTAAAAGTGACAGATAAAGTAAAAGATCATAAAATTAAAATAGCATATTAATATCAATCAATAGTAGAAAATTGAACTTAATTTAAATATTTCACATAAAATAAAATCCAAAAAACAATTGGAGTTAACAACAGCACCTGAATTATGATACCGAACCCCACCGGTAGATTTGTTGTTCTGGAACAGCAGAGATAGCGTGGTTACAAAAAGATCAGTAAAAATATAGAGACAAGGCTCAAGGACGAGGATGCATTTATCTAATTGTCTTGCAGCTTTATGATTCATATTAATTTTTTCCTCAATAACAGACAATATCCGGTAGATTTGTTACAAAAAATAAAATTTCAAAGTATAATTTAATTTTTTATGTAGGAAATAAAATTATCAAAATATATAATAATATTATTTTTATTTTACATGTAAATATAATATAATTGATATATTTTTAGATATACAATTTTATTATAATACAAACAACTATTATGATTTTTTAAATATAAGACGTTGTTAGAATAACTCTTAAATATATTAGTCATATGTTGGTTAAGCTAGCTCAAAAATATAACTACTAAAACCTTTATTTTAAACCTATAAATAAAAAAAATATTCTTTATTAGATTTTTTTATTAATAAAAAAATTAAAAGCACATATACAAATAAAAAGTAGACATAAATCCAAACTAGTTTTAAGCCTTATTTATTATTCAAAATTATTGAAACACCTTTAACCTATTTAACTTATAAAATTGTTGATAAAAGAAATATTTAAAAATTTAATATATTTAGAAAACATAATAACGATGGTTCACAAATTGAAAAATCAAAACTAATTTTTTTTAGCAATTTATATATACAAATTTATATTAAAATGTAAGAGACATCTAGAGCAACGAAGCTTAGCTCATACCTCAAAAGTTGAAATAATAATATTTGATTGTCTCAAAATTATAGTTGATCATATTAAAATAAATAAATAAATAAATAAAATAATTTTATCAAATTATATATTAGTTATTAATTTATATTTATTATTATAAATATAAAATAGAAAATAATAATTTAATAATAATATTAATAAGTAGTATAATTAAAATTATATTAAAAATCAATAATAACAATTATTTTAAATTAAAAGAGAAACATATACGTCAAGAAAAAAAAATATTAATTTATTTATAAAAAAAATATAGTAGCCATTTTTACATAGAAACTAATAATATATATCAATATCTTGGATATCAATGTCCTCCTAACAAATATCCGAATTGTAATTACGAGAGTGACGATGAAGTAAAGCGTATTCAGCCACCCAACCCATCCGTGCAAATACGAAAATAAAATAAAGAAGTCCACAACAAAAATACAAAAATATAAGAAAAAGCATTTTTCAGAAATCAAGCAAGCTCCCAGAGCCAGCCACACCATATCTCTCTCTCTCTCATTCATTACCTCCCACACCACACCAAACCCAAAGCTCTCAAACACACACTTCACTTCGTACGAACCCAAAACACAAAACACAAAACATGAAGCTAACATCAAAAAGCATTTCAAGTCCAGCCCGCACAGACAAATTTCCTCCACCACTAATGAGATTCTTAAGAAGCAATGCAGGAAGTAGAAGCAGAAGGTCAAGGTCTAGTCCTATGTTCGTTCTCCGCAAAAAAAACAACACCACTAACATTGAAACTCAAGAACCTTCTTCCCCTAAAGTCACTTGCATGGGTCAAGTAAGAGCCAAACGCTCCTCCAAATCTAAATCCAAACAAAAACAAAAACAAAAACAAAAACAAAAACAATCCTCCACCACTCCAACTCACTACCGCTGGTGGATTAAAAAGCCCAACACATGCCGTTGTCGGCCTGTTTGGCCCAAATGGACTTTCTTTCGAAGAAAACCCACTAAACAACCCAAACAAGATTCACTTAAATCAGACTCTAATAGTAATTTCCACCAACAGAACGAACGGAGATTTAGTGTTAGTGTTGATATTGATAACGCTTTCGCCTCACATTCAAATTCAAATTCGAATTCAAACTCAAACTCTTTTTCTACTCCCAAAAACGCTTTCCTATTAACAAGGTGTAGATCCGCACCGTACAGATCTTCATCTCTTGCAAGTAGGTTTTGGAGTTCCCCTTTAAGAAACGAAGAAACAGAATCTACTTCCGTTGACGATAACGAGAAACAGAGTTCTCATTCGAAGCAGAGAGAATCAATTTCTGATAAAGATGAATCGGTAAGCGAAAGAATCGCTTCAATTAGGGATTCAGAAAATGTCAAAGAGTTGTTGTTATTAAAAGAAAGGGAAATGCAAAAGGAAGAAGATTCTACGGTGGCGCGTGCTGTTGTACTCACTCGGTGCAAATCGGAACCGGCGCGAACCGGTTACGGAGTTGAAGCTGAGGTAAATAGTTTATGGAAAAAAACAAGGTTGGATTTTGCCGTTACCTCTTCTCCTCTCCGCATACTTCCTGATTAATTAATTTTTATTTTTATTATTATTACTTTACTTTTCTTTTTTATTTTTCATCAATAGTTTTTACTTATTAGGGTTGAATATAGTTCTCAAAATCAGTTGAATATAATAATAGTTCTCAGTTTTTTTTTTTTTTTTGCTTTGTGTTGATATAATTGCTTGCTTTTTAATCCTGAAGTTGTACGATTTAATCTGTATGACTTTTGGTAACGTAAAAAGGTAGTAGTAAATGGGTGGTACGTTTAAAGAAGTGCCAGGGCAGAAAATACTCACAGCTTTACGTTACATTCAAAAATAGTAAGATATAGTATATATTAAACTGAGATAAACAAATAAATAATTAATTATTCAAAAAATTAATTATTTTTTCATTTTTTTTATTAAGACTTATCCTTACCCTTTAAGCATTGGTAGTAATTAGGACTATTTAACTCGCGTTCAAATATGAGTTGGAGTTTGCTGAGAAGATAGATTTTAATCAGCACTTTCTAGGTAAGATCCCACTTGCTTTCAATATTAAAATACTAATCTTTTTAAGAATATTATTAAAATATTGATTGAGAAACCAATTTTACTACTAATTTACCCTCTCTTATTTTTCAATGGCGTAAGTTATAATAATTTTTTTATGACACGTAACTTGTTATTATTTTTTACACCTATTAATAAGTTTACCCTAATTAAAAAATGAGTTAGTGCAAAAAGATAAAACAAAATTACTAGATTCAAATTAGTAAATTTTATAGTGATTTCTTAACTTACAATCATTAATTTTTTAGTACTTGATAATCAACACGTTATAAAAAAAAAATCTGTCAAATACATATACTCTCTTCGGTCTAGTTGAAAAAAAATATTTATTCACGTTGAACATTTTTAGATGCTTTAATGTCATCTACACGTATTAATACAACTGATAAATTTTATTATTTTAATGAAATTATTTATATTTTTCTTATAATACTTTTTATTATCTATTATTTTTATTCCATATTTTTCTCTCTGCTATATATAAATTAAAGACATTATAGCAAAATATAGAGTTAATATTGAATTAAATTTTAAAAACAAAAAATATATAAAAATATTTTTATTTTTTTCTTCATAAAAAACGACAATTAAAAGGGTGTGAAGGGAGTATAAGTGCTCTCTTTATCGTGAATAATAAGATAAAAATTGCCTAAATTATGCATATTAAGGAACACTTTCTCATGAATAATGAAAGTATTGTTGATCATATTAAATCTATGAAATCACAATAAAAAAAAGTTGTGTTTGTTGTCAAAATTAACTTCAATGATGAATAAATTGATGTCAAAAGTTAAATGAAATGATATAATTTAGAGATGACTAAAAAAAATAAAATTAAGATATTATTATCATTAAATTAAATATAGAGAAGTTATTAATTTTGTTTATATACCATACCTATTAACATAAGCTAATGTTTTTTTGGCTTAAATACTGTTTTAGTTCTTTTATTTTAACTAATTTATATTTTTGATTTTTTTTAATTTCGTAATTTTAAATAATTTATAATTTTGTTCCTCATATTTTAAATTTTACAATTTTAATCTCTCTATTTTAATTAATTATTAATTTTGATTTTTCTGTTGTTGATTTTATAATTTTGGTCTTTCTATTTCTTGAATTTTAGACATTTTATTCTATCTATAGATTTTAATTAATAATTAGAACTAATAATTTAAATTACTATTAATAATGTTATCACAATTATATTATTGTTTTTTTAATTTAAATTATTAGCTCTAATTATTAATTATATTTTTCCTTTTTAAAAATTGCAAAATTATAAATAAAAAAATCAAAATTATAAAGTATAAAATTGTAAAATTATAAATAAAAAAAATTGAAATTATGAATCAATTTGCACTTAAACGTTTTAATTTAGAGAAAATATTGTTTTAAATGAATTGATCTAAAATTTATTGACACAACTCGTTTATAAAACTTTTTCAATATATATATCGACATTAATAAATTGTCGTATTAAATATAATAAGTACTACATGCTGACCCACTCAAATAACTAAATTTGGTGAGCAAATTGTGGATGCTTTAAGCTGTGTCTTAACTCTTTGCATCCTCATAGGAACAATAATTGTTTTGATAATAATATTTGGAATGAGTTAATGCTTGCGTTTCATTACACAAACCTCCTTCAGTTTCTTTTTCCTTTTTAATAACAATCGTTAATAACCTGATCTTACTGAGTTGAGTTCTGCTGCAATTTGCTTTCACGTGCTGTTTTTTTGTTTGTTTCCCTTCAGTTTTAGTAATAATCAAATTTATAATTTCATTTGTTTTGATTATATAATTAATAGTTCACTTTTTCATCTTAATTTATGCTAAAAGCCAGATAGTATAATTTAAAGAGACAAATAAATGAATGCAGGAACACGTTCAGACTAGGATTTGGAAACTTTCTTTTTTAGAATAGCGATTCTTTAACTCGAGATATATACAGTGGAAAAAGGAGAGGACATATGATAAATAATTCAATGAAAAAAGGAAAAAAGTGTAAGAAATTATCATATATATATATTAATATAGTATTAATTAATTTTTTAATTGGATTTTTTATTTTATTTTAATGTAGTATATGCATCAATCACGCACTATTATCATCGACTTTTATTCATAATAATAATAAATAAAGATCCCAATGCTTAAAAATGACATGAAGAGAGCATAAGATTGTTTAATTATCATTTTCTTTGTTTTATTTATAGAGTACATTTATAGTTTTTTTATAATTCGTGTGAAACAACTTAATATGATATCAATAGAGTTGAAGATTATTTTTAGCAGTGAGGCAGCATAACACTCATCCGAAGGTATCTTTGGATTCTCTGACCAACTTTCCTACTGCGTGGAAAGTGCAAATTGGAAAATCAACTAATGACTTTGAGGTCTCTTCTCATTTTTTTAATACCCTGTGTTTATTTATAGTGCTGTTATAATTAAGATACTACTAGTTCTATCTTAAAAGAATCAAACATTGAAATGTTGTTTATTCAATTTCTCAATAGTTTGAAAATTGCTTTTTTTAACACAAATTTCTAATATTTTTTATTCTTTGCTTTCGCATTAGATCACTCGTTTTTAATTTTGATGCAGGTATTCCATTCTTAAGTTATAAGATGGATTTTTTTAATTTTTTCTTCTCTCTTGCACACCAATCGAGTTTTTGACATATCTAATGAACTCTAAATTGTTTATGTTAAAAATGATGCTGGAATTTAAGTATAAAGTGTTAAAAGTTTGAGTTAGTATTGTGTTAATTAAAAAAAATATAAAAGTTTAAAATAAGAGAATTATCATATATTTTTAGTGTTTATACGATTGAAATATAATTTTGTAGGTGTCTCAAAAAATATCTAATTTTGTAAAGGGAGTATAACGTATTCAAATCAACTATCGTGTGCAGCACATAAGATAAATGATGTATTATTTTTTAGTATTGAATTGTATTTTCTTTTTCTCCACATTATTTTTCTTATAGTCTCCACCGAGTTAACAACGGTTCGCCACTCATCCCATATTGGGTAACCAGTTTTGCAGATCTGATGTGCCACATTTTCTGCTTTATTTAGTTGCATTAAGAAGAGTTTTATAGTGCAGTAATAAAATCAATATAATATTTTGCCCCGTTTTGTTCTAGTGATATTATGGTTGATATCCTATCCCAACTCATAGTAGTAATATATTTAGTGACTGAAAGTTGATTTTCAAACCAAAAACAACATTTTATAACACATAGTGGTAAAATAATAACAGGGGCTTCTATGGTAACCTTCACATTTGTAAAAAGATTTAGTTATCTGCAGTATTGATGTGATTTCAATATTGATATCAGAAATAGAAGAAAATAAAAGTGGATGTGCAAATAAATTATGAACCTAGGATTAAAGTGAAGTTTTGGTGACAAACTTAAATGAAGTTGGTGTTATTTTCTCCTCGAGCGATATATATTCCCCGGTTAATGGAAGTAAAGTCCATGTGCGCGTCAGTGATGAGTTGCATTGAATTGTTGAATTATCTGTTTGTTAATGGCATGTGACACTGTGGAATTACATTTATAATAAGATGATGAAGCGACAGCAGAGTTGATAATTACTACTACTACTACTTGTTGATAAATAGTCATAATTGGGTGGTCCATTTATGTCCACGCATTAAATCTCCTTCATTTCATGGACCACTGAACAGAATATTTTTAACCTTTTTTTGACAAGAACGGAATATTTGAACCTAACCTATTTTCAACCTTGCTCTTTATTTACTTTCTCCCTTTAATTCAGGTATTACACAACACGGGAAAGTTCATTTTTATAAAGAGGACTCATTCAATATGAATATTCCGTACATATACCAACCACTAATTCATTAAGAATTATTTTATTTTCTATTTAAATATAAACAAAAATAAAAATTGGTTATCAATTACGAGTAAAAGAAGTTCTCAATTGAAAAGGTATGTGAATTTTTTTTAACCGAACTAACATTAATTTTTTCAAACATTTGCAAAGCATCTCAGTCTACAGAAATAGTGTTTGGATTCACGTATTGAGTGGGTCTAAACGTGTAGCTACACACACGCTACTGATTGTTGTTTCACTATTTCCATGCTATAAAATACCTTATAATGCGAGAAATAGATGCCAGACGTGAATACTTAAAACATAGCAAAAAGAAATTACAACTTCAACTTTAAAACTTTTTGTTTCCTTAAATGTTTGGTCGGTCACAATGCAGTGGTAACCAGCACAAAGAAACCCAAATCAATATCATGGATCATTTTTGGACGAGTTGAAGGAGTATGTATATATACAAAGTTCGGATGTTGCAATACGTGGATATACATATTCAATTTATTTCATTTTAATCAGGTTATACATATCCATGAAATGAAACCAAGTGAGCATACATATATCCGCATGTATTTCAATCATAACATAGATATGTTTATTTTTTACGAAATTATTTGTTTTATTTATTTATTTATAAGGTATCTTAATTTTTATCTTTGATTTTAGGGGTTGTATTTGTCCTCGTTTGTTTTTGAGATTTGCGTTTTACCCATTGTAATTGTGTTTCTTTGACACGTCATTATTTTTAGCTAGACTCCCATTTATATATTATATTTGATTTTTTCTAATAAATATATTCTTAACTATTTATCTCTAGTGTGTTAGCTCATTGGTCGCACGAGTAATATGTGAAATGCAAACATATACACAAATTGTTTTGAGTTTTTTTAAGTAGTAAATTCTAATTTGACAAAGACGTTTATTTAGATATTAGTATAACTTCATGCAAAAAAATAATATCTGTATCATATATTTTAATTCTTAGTATATCTTGCTTAAATTTTTTAGTAACTTTAAAGAGTTATTATAGTTCATTATAACTTATAAGTTACCATCAATGGATCATTAACATGATTATCAACAATATTATAAATTAATCTTTTATAAGGAGTTATATAATAGTTTGATAGTATTGGGTGAGGAATTTACATACTATAAAGTCGTGTTCAATTCACACTTAATAATTTTCTAAAAGTTTATAACAATGAACTTTGACCATTTAAGAAAAATTTATTTATAATAGAATTTCATTTAAGAAATGTTGTGACTCCGTACAAACCATTGGTAAACAAACGAGCATTCGAAGATTGCAACTTCCAAATAACTTTTTAAAACAAATAATAATAACCAAGAATTAAATATACAGTTAACAAATAGAAAATAAATAAAGAATAATAATGGAAAGCTTATTAATAGAAAGATTAAAATAGATAAGCGTTGTAATTAAGTGACAAAATTTATATTAGTCAGAAAAACAAATTTGCTTTTTTGTAATGTATTTATAAATTTCATTCTATATCTATTATATAATTATATTTTCTAGAATAAATAGTAAGGGATCATTTTGACAAAATAATAATTAAAATTATTTTGAACTTTGAAATTAATAAAAAAAATTAAAAAATTAAAAAAAGACACATAAAAACGAATTGATGAAACATTTTATAAGCATTTGTTTATACGACATTTTAATACGTAAGATTTGCATACGATAAGGATTATTACTTTTTAATTAAATTTTTATTTTCTATTTAATAGAAGGAGAAATTATTGAAAACTGAAACCATAAAATAAATATAAATATGTTGCAATCCCAAAACAATTAAATATATCCCAAAAATAAAAAGGTTCGAGATATATTTAGAAATGAATGGAATGAGTGGAGAATTCTAAAATTCTCTTGTTGTTTGAGGTGGAATTGTAAATTCATCAAAATCAGTTAATTAAAAATGTCCCATAAAATCTCAGAATTTTGAAGTGGAATTGTAGTGTCATCAAAACTAGTTAATTAAACATATCCCATAAAATCTCAGAAATTTGAAAATTTTCCATATTATTTATCCAAAAACAGATATTTTATGACACATCATTTTAATTTCTCTAAAAAAATTATATTTCCTTATTAAAATGCTTCATCCAACTCTGAAAGTAAAATCTCTAACTTTTTTAGCTTTGTTCTTGTTTTTACACAAAATTTTGAGCTTTGTTCTTGTCATGTGCTTCTGCGGGTCGTAACGCTGCAACTTGAGACCTAGGATCCACTGAGCCTCTCTACATTACATGGGCTTCGTTAGTGATTTCAAAACTAACAAAATTGGATTTTGTACTCTTCAGTTAAATATATATATTTTATTTGAAAATTTTATTATTTTACTTCTTAAATTACCTTGACGTATATAGTAAAAATTAAAATAAATTTTAAAAAAGTAATTTTTTCTTTAAAATTCTCTTACAAGAAATTTTATTCAATTTTTTTTGTAATTATTTTTTAATATAAAAAAAATTTATTTTTAAATTTTTTGGAAATTAGTCTGAAAATCATGTGTTGTTCTCAACCAAAAATTGGATTTCTAAAATTTTCGGTATTAAAAAATAATTACTGAAAATAGAAGATAGAATAACTTATTCGTTGTAAAGTCTACACATTAAACTAATAATACACCTCTTCTATTTTTTTATTTTTTTATATCTCTTTATATGAGAGAGCGATTAATGATAACAATTATTCTAACAAAGAGTGTATCAAAAATATTGTTGATAAAGTTTTCTATAGACAATTGATATTATCGGAAATTTTAAATTTGAAGATTTCGGGCAATGTTTAGTTGTGTATTAGATTTTTAGAGAAATAATTTAATTACTAGAAACTTTGTTGAGAGAAGGGGCAAGATTTTTGAGTAATTTTGTTTATCATTAATTAAATAAAAATAAAAGATATAAAATTAATTATTTTACATTTTGAGGGAGTATAAATTTAATTGTGAAGATACAAAATCCAAGTTTCTAAAACTAACCATTTATATTTTTAATATTAGTTAGTTTGAATTTATAAATAATAACTAGTGTATTTTACTCTAAATTGACTAACATAATTAGAAGTTCCAAAACAAAATGGAATAAACTAAAATATTATTTAAAATGCCAAAAAATACTGTTTGGATTACTTTCAAATAAAATTTTAATTTTTAATTTTCCGTTTCATTTTAATTACAAAACAGTGCATTATTTTCAATGCGTACGTATTGTTTTAATATTTATAAAAAAGGATGACAATTTTACTATAAAAAATTTGGCCCTATATGCTACCATCATGAAGACTTTCTTTAAGGGTTTCGTGGCATGGCAGTAGTGGTGTTTTCCGTATTGAGATTTTGGCTCTCTTATGATATAATCGTTTTCACAGCAACGTGCAGCTACCTAAAATAAGCTACCTAAAATACTCATACACAAAAAAGTGTTTATTTGTATAGATATATTATTCTTTCATCTTGTTTACCAGTTCCATTTAATAAGTTATATAATAATGAATAAATACTTTTTAAATGTAATGAAGTAAAATTAATGGTTAAAATCATTTAGTATTTTTTTTAATTGTTAGATAGAAGAAATAAAAAAATGAAAAAATAATTAATGTCATGTTGACACACAAGATCTTGGGTGAATGAAATTTTGCTCCAAATGGTTTTTAAACATCTTGCCTCGTCATTTTGCATGATTAATTTGTCCATCATTCTCCGTTGGTTTGTTTTTCTCCTAGTTGAAGCTTTTATTTTGAAGTAATCCAATTCGTTAATACTAGTTATTTTCAATTTGTTAAAGACAGTACTTGTAGACCAACCTAAAAAGTTAAAAATGAGATGTTTATGGGCATAAGTTATGGAACCATTAATGTCCCAAACCAACACATCCACGTCTATGCCTCGCAACTTATTGCTGTGTCGATGGTGACGGTTTCCATATTGCCAAAAAAAAAAACACTGAAAAGTAAAATAATAATAATAATAATAAGGAAATTTATTTATTATATACTCAACTGTATTTTGCCTCTTGGTTGTAACTTGACCATGTAGAATACGTTTCTTCCATGAACTTGCATAAATTAGAATTTTTCTTTTCCCACCCTATATATAAATAAATAAATAACCTAATAATCTTAGTGTTTTTCCTTTACTTCTAAATCTAATATATAGTTTTTATTTAAAAACCCTCAAGGAATTTGTGATGTCATACATGGAGATCAAATCCTCCACCTTCATCATCAATTGCTTCTTTCTCTTTCTCATCCTAACTCTACCTTATTTTTCTAGAGGTTTGCACTCGATTTTCAACTACGCCATAAAATTATAATATGTGTAGATGCTTATTTATATATTATAGTATTATTTGCTCCAAAAAGAAAAGCATTATAGTGTTATTTTATAATCATTATTAAATTGTTTGTTTTATTGCTTATGTTGTTTAATTTTAGGAGGATCGGAAGCATTGGATTCGGAGATTTATGAGATCGATTATAGAGGTCCGGAGACACACTCATCTATTCCTCCACCTGATCATTCACATGGCAAGCCTCATTACAAAAGCTCTGCAGCTGCAACAAAACCTATAACGGGTGTTCATGCTACTATGAAACAAAAGGCAAGTTTTAAATTCAATTAATCAGCTTCTCATTCATCATCATCTGGGATTTTATTATACATACACTAATTCATTTCTTTTTTCTTCTTACAATAAAGCAAAATAGCATCAAATATTATAAAATGTGATATGCAATTTCATTTCAGTACCTGTGGTTAGATGTAATCATTACATACATTTTTAAGGATACTCTATTTTCAAAAAAAAAAAAAAAAAAACTATAATATAGTCTATTGCTTGGCATTCTTTCACATAAGAAATAAATGGTTTAGTCTTCCATTAACATAAAAACTTTAGTATTTTGCCTTACTAATAAAAACGATTATATTGAGTAAAAAATGAAAACAATTACATAATCTTTCAAATTGTATATTCAACATTTTAAAAGTAAAGCTCAACCTGTGTCATATATAACTTTTCTATTGGAGACAATATCTAACACACCATTTATTTATTGTAATCAAAATCAATTTTTTTAAAAAAAAAATCATTTATAAAAAATAAGTTTTTATGAGGAATTACTAAAATCGTCTTCTCATTTCAAACTTTAAAAACCGTGACAAATACCAAAAGTCATTATTTTAAAAAATAAATCGTAACATCCAGGCTCACGATTTGTTTGTTAAAAAAATTACAAATTGTATTTTGAAAAAAAATCTAAAAGCTATTTTAAATAAACTGTAACAATCAGGCGCTCTCTATCTCTCTCTCTCTCTCTATATATATATATATATATATAACTTTTTTAAAAAGAGATATAACACAAATTTCACATAGAGGGGGAAAATTGGAAATTTCTTCCAATTAAAACCCTTTGAAGAAAAACAAATATTAATATATGAACTATTATTTATGTCCCTTTCTTTTGATATACCTAATTTGTGTTTAAATATCTCTTTACATTTTCTTTTCAACTATCGAACAACCATAGTTGTTAGGACTTCATACAACTGTAAAACTTACGAAAAATATAACATAAAATTAACACAATTTTTATATAGACGAAATAGTATATTAAGATTTATGATTCTTTGCATGTTCAAATAAGGTGTGTCTTCTCTCATCTTCATTTGTTAATTTAAAAAAAAAAATTGACTTATTAATTTGCGGATTTTCTAAAAGATTATATTTTTTTTTCCTCCATTTATTTATTATGTAATAATATTTTATTGTTAATATTGCTTTCGGTGTTGCAGGTTAAGAAAGTCCAAGGATGATAAGCTTTGCAAGTGAACTTATATTCCATTATTGAATTTTTCTTTTTACCGGGATAACTTTATGGAAATTGGAATCGAATATCAAGATATTTTGCATAGGCTACTTTTTTATCCTATGATATACACTTTCTTTTTTAATTTTAATCCTTGTATATAAAAACTATTGGTTGTTCATCCTCAAACATAGATAAATTTATTTTTAGTCCTCATTATATTTGTTTTATTCACTTTAATATTAGTGTATGTTAAAATTAGTCCATATATAGTCTTTATTACAGTGAATAAAATTAATACACTTCACACACTACACGGACTAATTTTAACATACGTAGACCAATATTAAAAGGACTACAAAACCAAAACATCGAAGGCTAAAAGTGACTTTTAATATGTTTTGGGAACTTAAACCAACCATAGTTTTTTGAAGGATTAAAACTGAATTATGTGTAAATATTTGCAGAGACACAAAGCTTTGTTTAAGAAAAAAAAAAAAGCATTTGTGTGATTTAGAATGTGTGGTGATGCATGCAAGTGTAAGAAATGAACCGTGTGTAACAATTATGTTTGATGATTATGTGTTTGAGAGAATGGTTTAGGAAACATAGTCGAAAAAGGTAGGGAGGCTAAGGAGAAACAAAAGAGGTTGGGCCTAAAAGCAGAATCAAATGCGTTGAATGAGGTGGACATCGAGGCTAAACAATAATATAATGCGCAATTTAAAAAAATTAAATTAAATTTCACTTTTAATAATGATCTATGTTTATTCAATTAAATTAAGTGACATTTAGTTTACGGCCTTAGCTTTTTATTTTTTATTTTTTATTATTATTATTATTATTATTATTATTATTATTATTATTATTATTATCTGTTTTCAAAATGTCACTTTCCAATTATATTATCCTTACAATGTTATAGTGTGTAATAATCCTAATAATAAATTATAAGAGTAAACGATTTTACGAATATAGTTATTTAAGTTTAAAAAAAATACATTTATGACATTCGTAGTTTAAATTATTTTTTTGTTTAAATTTAATTTTTATTGTTTAAATACATTTTTATATTTTGAAAAATTTATAATTCTAATAGTAAAATTGAAATCGTTGACGATGCGAGTTAGAGAAAAATTCAAATAAAAATTCATCATTTTAATAAAAATTAAAAATTACTTGTTGTAAATAAAGAAGTCCACTCAAAATAAATGTGTTGTTCCTAAATTCAAAAATTAAATCAAACATTCAAGAACAATCAAATATAATGTAATTCAACTATTTATTTATTACAAATATAAAAAGTACATTGTTTAAGAATATTTGAGTTTGTAAATATTTTTATTTACAATATTTTATGGTTCATTTTTAAGAATATTTTAATAATTTTTAATTGAGTCATAATCATAACAATTATATTATGTAATTTATTAATTTATTTTAATAATTTGTTCTCAAATGTACGAATAATTTTCAAATTGATAATACAAATGCTATAAAACTGCAATATTTTTTGATAAAATGCACTTTTAATCTTTATCTAATTTTTAATATACGAACAACTCATTTATTTTTAATGGATTTATAACGATTTTTCTTTATTTACAACAATTTATTTTCTAAATATTTTTGAAATGATGAATTTTATGTTTTGATTTTTATCTAATTTACATAGTTGATGTTTTCAGTTTTTTTTTTTATTGAAAATATAAATTTTAGGTTTTATATTATTTATAGATGGAGTGGATGAAGAGGATAATAAAAAGATAAAAGATAAAGATTAAATTTAAATAAAAATTAATTTAAATTTAAATAATCATACATGTATTTTTTAAAAACTTAAATGACTAATATGAAAATAATTTAATTGTATAATTTTTCATATTTTAATATTATAACGGTCACGAAAAATACCATTACAGTAACATGACAATAACATAAAAATTGACGTTATAAATAAAATGCTACTTACATAATCTAATTAAAAAATATAACATATATAGAAACTGTATCAAACAAAAAAGATTAAAAATAAAATTTAGAGAAGAAAAAAGTAATATGCAAGTGACATCTTTAAATAACAACATGCCTCGTGAGAGGGTGGATTAAGGTGTATGACGCCAATTCAAAGTAATTTCATGGATGCATTGCGAAATGGATAAAATTTAAACAATAACTAAAACAACTAGATTTTTATTTTACTCCAAATTAACACATCCTTTTATGTTTACCCTCAAAGGTGTGTGTCCTTCAAAGTAGATAAAAGTGAGCAAAATCCATCATAAACTTTATTTTGTCTTTTCTATATTTATAAAAATTTAGAGGAAAGAGCAAAAAATAACAGAATACATTTAAAAAAATTTAAAAATATTTTCTCCTAAACTAAGTACACATTTAATTAAAATCCATCTCATTTTCTCATCTATTTTTTAATCAACCAATTTTTCCTCCTCCACCGTTCCATCCGTTCATCCCCTTCCTTAAACTAAATTGACCTATGATATTTATAGACTTAAAAGACCAAAAAAGATATGATAAATTGTTTTGAAAAATACCGACAAATGTCTTTATTTTTTTTAATGCAGAATTTCTAATTTTAATTTTACCTAAAAATACTTTTTAATGTACTAATTTCTTTTGTATAAAAGAATGATGAAATTTTAATGCATATATAGAGGAAATAGGAGAAGACCGACGCGAGTAACAATCTTTCATTGTTTCCACCGACATCTCTCCATATTCATTCTTTCGTTCAATCCAATCAAATCTAATCGAATCGAATCCAATCAATGGCAGATTATAAGAAGGTTAATCACGAGGAGGAGGAGGAGGAGGAGGCTAATCCTCTTCTCCACCAACAATACCAATCCAAACATGAACCAACGCATCAAGACCTTCATTTCGGATGGACCGCCGATGGGCTTCCACTGCCCCATGGAAGCGTCATGGGCCAGCCCATTCCCCGTTCACCTTGGAGTTCCAGTGTCTGTTCTTGTCTCGGCCTAACCGATCACTTTTGCAGCAGCGATCTTGAAGTTTGTAAGTCTCTCTTTCATTCCGTTTCCGATATTTTTCACCAAAAATCTGATTGTTCGTTCAATTTCTTTAATCAGGCTACTCTATTTTATTTTGTTTATATTGATAATTGAATAATTCTGTTACTTGATTTTGGCGTCCTTTAAAATTGGGGGTTGTCACTTGTCAGGAGAATTTTAGGGTTCCATTTTTCATATAGAACAGCACGTCCCTTTTCTAGGACAATAATTCAAAAATTATGTCTTTCAGTTAATTCAGCTGGAAAAAGGTCAGCTATGAGTTGTTTGTTAAGTTGAATCCTTTGGACCCTATGCCTAAACCAAACGATTTTATTATATCAAAATTACCTTGGTTGTTTTTGTATTTTATCGGGGAAATTGATAAAAGAAAAAAAACAGGTGCTGTTGTTGTTATGAAGCAAAAGTGGTCGTGGATGTTGAAGCTCTCGCTTCATTTGACATGTTTTCCATGTTGATCTCTAAAACATTTGTCCATTTTTCATATGATTGAACTTGTTACATGCTAGGTCTTCTTGGTAGTGTGGCTCCTTGTGTGCTGTATGGAAGCAATGTTGAGAGACTTGGAGATACTTCGGGGACATTTGCCAATCATTGTTTGCATTATTCTGGCCTGTATGTAATTGGCAATTCCTGCTGTGGTTGGAATTGTCTTGCGCCGTGGTTTTCATATCATAACCGCACTGCAATTCGTCGCAGGTTCAATTTAGAGGTTAGTTACCATTTAATTCTTTGCCTCTTATTATGTAGTGATAATATGTCATGAAACTTTCTATTGTGATTTGTGAGGGGGAGTGTGAGGAAGAATTGTAGAAGACTAGAAGCCCCAAGTGGGCAAGGTATTGGCCATGATTGTCAATAACTAACTGTCATAGAAAACCACGGGGTAAATTGGAGGAAATTCTGTTGTAACTTGTAAGTTACCAGGAAATGTAAAATGATATAAGAGTAGAGAGGACAGGTAAATAAGCGGCAACCTAAGACAGGAGAGGTCAAGGCCTTTAGAATGCCCTATGCTACTATACATTTTTTCCTTCAGCTGATTCTTCTAATCCATCTATGTGGCTGCTGCTATCACACCGATATCAATTGTTGTAGCGAAATATTACAGTACATGCACTTTTGGTATGTGATCTGGTCCGGTTCCTATCAAAATGGTCTATATATAGCAATATGACATGCATATCCCCAAGAGAATGTTGTTTTATTGACTTCATTTTAATTGATCAAACTGAGTACTTTAAACCTCTTCATATATTATGGACAATAGTAGCTGACACGCTGTACACCTCAATGCGACACAATACAACATGCAAATTAGGTCTTTTACTCTCTTAAGTTGGAACATTTGACTTTCCCATCTTTTTAAAATATAGTAATTCAATCATTCCATACAACTAAATGCTTACTCTGCATTATTGTTTGCAAAATGATAATCAATTCTTGTATTATTTATTATGTTATGAGAAAGATAATCAATTCTTGTTGAACTATTTGTGGTCCTTGGAAATCAGGGAAGTTGTGAGGCACTCAATAGGTCATGTGGGTGCTGTGGAAGCTTTTTGGAAGACGAGGTGCAGCGTGAACAGTGTGAGTCAGTATGTGATTTAGCAACTCATGTCTTTTGTCATGTATGTGCTCTTTGTCAAGAAGGTCGTGAGCTCCGCCGTAGAGTGCCTCATCCTGGCTTCAATGCGCAACCAGTATTGGTTATGATTCCCCCAGAAGAGCAGAACATGGGTCGTGTGGCTTGAAAAAAATTCTTCCTCTTGGAAGGGAGATATTCTTGTGTATTATATTGTTGTCTCTTTTTGATTTGTCGCTGTGAAACCATGTTTCTCCCCCTTCTTTTTCTCCGGATTCTGCTGACAAGAGTATCATGGTTCTTTGAATTTGGTATAAATAATAACATAAAACTTCTTTATATTTGCTGTTTGTTTCCTCACTGTTCTGCATTATATAAATATATACAGTATTGTGTTTTCCGTGGACTATGCGTAATTATTTAGTTCATTGAATTGAATGAATCAATGATTTATTGAGGGCATGGTTCCTAGATATGGTTATGGTTTATTGTGTCTCACTTGTTGTACATATATACTCCCTTCCTCCAGTTTTGAATTTAAGAAAAGTAGTTAATACTATTTAATATTTTTATATAACAAAAGGCTAAATATATCATTACTTCAAAATTCATTTTTAGTCTCTAAATATTTTCTGGCCACAATTTTAGTCTTTATAAAATGAAAATAATTGGAGGTTATATTGAAATGTTATCAAACTTTATATATGCACTTTATGTATTATGTTAGAAGTTATATAAAATTTGAGTTCAATATTTGATAACTAAATTTGAAGTACTTTTATTTTGATTTTTTTGTTTAAAAATTTATATTTAATTAATATGTTTTTTGTCACAAATTTATTATGTTTGCAAAAACCCATTTAATACAAGGTAACATCGTTTTTTTGTTGTTGGTAGTATTCCACTTTCTAAGATATAACTAGTAAAAGAAAATGTCTTAGAAATAATTAAATTAGATAGAACAAAGGTAAATGTTAGATACTCTTTTTGCCTTACAATAAAAGTGATTCGTTTGCACAATAATGTCTCCAAATAAGTAATTTTTAAAATTTTCAACATTATATTTTTTTTCAATTATATTTTTTTAATTAATATTTGTATTATTTAAATTCCTTCTATAGAAATATTACTATTTTCTTAATGGGTCAAATGATCTAATAAACCACTCAGTGTGAATTAGAAATCTTTTATAAATTTTTTTAACAAATATCTCCCTCGTATGTGGTGCATGAAGCTGGTACTTAAACAAATTGTTAATACACAAGTTTTCAAAAAAAAATTAATTTTTTAAGACTTATTCCTTCTAGTCTCGATTATAAACAAAAAAAATCTACGCATTTGTTGACATCAAATGTAAATAAAAGTCATTCGATCAATCCATATTCAATGATATTATTCAAAAAATATTGTTGTATTTGATTCTTTAATGTAGTTGAAGATGATTATGACTATAATAATTAGAAGTAAGTTTGAATTACTTATATGAAATCAAGAAATTAATTGTATTTAGCTATTATCCTTAACAAATATGAAAATAAGTACATTTGCTTCTAATTGAGTTCAGATGAAGTATTAAACTACTCCAAAACTGTCTCTTAATGTGTTAACAATATAAAATATAATTTTGTTATGTTTTACGCATATTAAAAACATGACAAAGTTAGACACAAAATAAAAGTGATATATTTTAGTCTTGTTTAAAAATGGAAGATAATATTTTGAAAAATAGATCTGGTTCTCTAATGTGTTTGCTAAATCCAAACATGAGGCATTTGCATTTTAGGAAATGTCACGACTCTGTCTAATTGCCTGCTTGGAACTACATCCAAAACGCTACCCAACATGCGATGACCGAGAAGCCTGAAAGTATAGCTTCACAAAATTCACTTTGATCGAGTATTGGGACATTAGAATTGTGAGCCAATCGCAAATGCAAACAAAAATTTAGAGCCATTGATGCTTCTATTTTGCAACCTAAAACACTTAAACTTGCCGCACTAGCTTTAACTAAGCACGATGCACTTAGATAGTTGAAAAGAGAAGTGAAGAAATTGAGCAAAAGTATCGTTATCCTTTTTTTAAAGATTGATCAAGGAACAATACTGTTATTTTTGTGTTCCCCTCTTTTCACCGATTTAGAGAGAACGCGAACCAAGTCTTTCAGGGGAAGTAGTAGGGGATATGTCCCTCATAAGTCATATGCTCTCTACTCCTTCATATTTCCCTTCATGTTTGTTCGTCATCCAAACACAATCCAAACATAATCCAACTGTTAGGAAGCAAAATGATGATTTAAACCACAAAACATATTGCTCAAGAACCGATTAATATTAAGCTTTCTGTCATTAACATACATGAAAATTAACTAAGAACACCACATAGCGAAAATTTGTTTTAGGGTGAGCACGAGGTAATCCATATTTCCACAGAACATTTGAGTACAGAGTCTCTATTCTCCGGGTGCAGAAACGCCTTGCCTGAGTCTCTCCTTTTTCATCTTCTTTTTTGAGACTGGCTTCTTTTTTCTAGGAGGAATGGTCTTCTGCGCATACATGTAGAGAACATAATTTCCAATGAGGAATGTCAAAAGCAACCCACCAACAACCAGTAGAACTATTAAGCCTGGGTTGATCCCTTGTGATCCAGCATTCTTAACAATTCCCCAAGAGCAACAAAAAAAAGCACTTAATTAAGGTCATATCAGAGTGACTGAGCAAAAATAAACTGTAAAAATTAAAACTATTTTAAAAGGAAGTAAGACATGTAATTCACCACCATTGATAACCAACTGCAAATAACATGAAGCACAGAGCAATTAAAGAATGACTACAAGGTGCAGCTTCTTATAATCTAAACAAAACTATTGCCCACAAGATGCGGAGAAAGGCAATTAAAATTTCCAAGAAATAAAAGAAAAGAGATCGGGTTTTTCTCATGACAGAGAAATTTGTTACTGTCTTGTATGGAAGAAAATGCATTTTTGAAAGGCATTTGAAGAGTAAGAAGCAAATAGTTTTCACCCATTCATTTTAAGAAGTCTTACCCCATGACTATATAAAGGGGTCTTGCAGAGGCATATCATTTGAAACAAAATGAGTAAATCCAGTCAATCCACTAGCAAGTGTGAGAGATTACTTGTTTAATGAATGTCTTTGAGTGAGTGAATATCAATTTGTGGTAATACCCTAGTTTGTAAGATGATGAATCACAAATTGAGTGAAATTTTAAGTTTCCACGACACTAGTATTGTTATTTTGTGGTACCATTGTGGACGCAGGAAAAAGGGAATGAATCACATAAGTTATGTGTTTTTTTTATTATTTCTGTTGTAGAGTGTCTTATATGTGTTCTCATTTTCAATCGTTAGTTTCTTTACAATTTTCCCCAACACAACAATTAAATGATAGGCACTTTTAGTTCTAAAAAATGATTACAACACATACTATTGGAATCATTTAGTTCAGAAATGATTTTTTAGCATCTAATGAAAAAACAACAACAACCAAGCCTTATGCGCTCTTATCCCACTAGGTGGAATTGACTACGTGAATCAAACAACACCATAATTATTCATTGATATCAGTGTAGTCAAATAGCCGCTATTAAGTGCTACAGCACCATAATGTAGTGGAATTAGAACAAAGCACTATTTTCCATTATTTGCAATTGACAACACTTATAGATATGCATGTGTTGTTTGAAGTTATAAACAACCCCTAACTATTCCCTCTGCATTATTGATTTAATCTAAAATCTAAATAACAAGCATCATCAACATAAACAAGCAGATATTGCTAAATTGTTAAATCTGAATGTGAACTTTTACCTAACTTAAACACTCAATGAATCAACTGAGTTAAAATAGCAACGAGTTTGACGTGATTAAAAAAATAGTAAGCAAATTTAGTTAAAAAATGAAGAAAAATCGTGATTGATTTCAGCTATCGAAGATGCAAACGGCGCAGAACATGGCAGAGTGACATGCAAGGGTGAATCCATGAATTTAAGATCTAGATAAGTAATGAATTGATAAAGACGATGAGATTGAGATCTAAGAAGAGAAGAGAAGAGTACCACGCGATCGAATGAAGGAGGAACTTTATCGGCGAACTCAAAGTCATCGGCCATGGCTGGGCTGACGCTGAGAAACTGTGATGGTGCCAAATAGTAAATACACAAAATTGTTGCTGCTGCTTTTATTTTTAGTTTTATTTTAATAAGATATAAATTGTTGCTGACATGTACAAAAAAAACGATTGTTGCTCACACAATTTTATGCTATTGGGCAACTTCATTTCGATGACGCGAAAATAAAATACAGGTCAGCTTTTTCTATTAAGATTTCAGCTGTATACGTGTAATCGGTATCGGTACGTTTATTTATTCTTTAAATCTATGTATAAATAATTTATTATTTAATCAAAATCATTTAATAGTTTCTAAATTTATAATAAATAAGTAACATTTATTGAAAAAAGTTAACAAATAACCTTTAAAAATTTATGAATTTGTATTACTATTAATAATAAATGTTGAATTTTTTTAAGAAAAATATAAAAAATTAGTATAATGGTTATAACCAAATGTACCAAAACCATTAGAAGTTTTGTTTTTGGTTAAATATAAAATATAGGTCACTTAAATTTTGCGCAGTGTTATAAAGTTTACTCAAAAATATATAATTTATTAAAAACTAAAAAATATATAGATGTTAACATCCAAACAAACTCATACAAAAGTAAAAAATTGATCACCACCAGACTCTATTCATAAAAAAAGTATAAAATTGATCTATAGAAAGTAAATAATGAAAATTACTGAGTTCATATTTCAATTTCGAGGAAGGTAATCAATTATTGTACAGTTTCACGTAATGATATTTTGGATTGATGACATTTTGCCTCAAATATTTACCGAGTCAATCTGAAAACATCTCTAATCAATTAGATTACTTAAGTGCAGTATGAGTGCAATTCTTGGATGGCTGAGTAGTATTGGGTTTGAGAATTATGCAGGTATATGATATGTCAGTATGGATTTGCAGTTACCAAAGGTTAATAGTTTATGAAGAGGTGGAGGATGGTGTGAGGTGTTTTATGCTGTCAATAGGAGCATATGGATCTCCTATGACAATATTTTTTTTCCAATATAACAGTAGTTCAGTGTTAGGGTGGACTTCAAATCACAATTTATGAAGCACTTATATAGACACAAATACTAGACGCGACCCACTTAACTTGGATGGCAAGGAGTGTAAAATTTGGCTGATGGTGGCAAAGAGTTCGAGTTAAGTAATATGGCAGGTTATGTGCATTGGAGGAATGAGTCCTTAAAAGGGTGTTATGGACGGATTGATAAGCCTCTGAAGAAGTACAAGCTGATAGCAGAACAGAAGTCACAATCTGTGAGTGACAGGTAAAATAACAGTATCTCAGTTAATGAAATTGGATAAATGCTGCCAATGGGTGAAGGCAGGGCTTCAAATCAACTCAAAGCCAAATATATGAACTGAAAACGGTATGAAGATAACATGGAGCACACATTTTGGCGTCGATAAGGCAAAGTAATAAAGCAATGTATTTTGCATGGAGACAAAGGAAACTGTGATGGGTTAGATGATACTATCAATAGAATGGGAGGCATCAGTATTGTCTAATTGAACTTGAGAGAAGATGTGAATGTGTTGAGCTACCTGAGGAGGAAATCATGTTAGAGCACAAAGATTTTCCGCTTAATTAGCTATATTAACAAGCACAGAATATATCATCGCTATTTTTACAGAAGGATATATAAAAAATTAGATTTTATTAAAATTGAAAATAAGCTATTGTAAGAAAGGGGTCCAAGAAAAATGATTAATTAAACCACCAAATACATTGCTAAAGTACTAAATAACGTGGCTATGCTTTCTGTCAGTAACACACATGAACATGAAAATTAACTTAAGACAACACAGAACGAGATTTCTTTTACAAAAGTACAAGTAATCCATATTCCATAAAACATTTGAGTACAGAGTCTCTACTCTCCAGGTGCAGAGACGCCTTGCCTGAGTCTCTCCTTTTTCATCTTCTTTTTGGAGATTGGCTTCTTTTTTCTAGGAGCAATGGTCTTCTGTGCATACATGTAGAGCACATAATTTCCAATGAGGAATGTCAAAAGCAACCCACCAACAACTAGCAGAACTATTAAACCTGGGTTGAACCCTTGTGATCCAGCATTCTAAACATTTTCCCAAGATCAACAAAAAAAAAGCACTTACATAAGGTCATATTAGAAGCAATATTTTAAAAGGAAAATTGAGATGTAATTAACCACCACTCACAATCATCCATAAATACAAATAACATATGAATTGCAGAGCAAATAAAGAATGACTACAAGGTACAAGTGCAACTTCTTTTAATCTTCTTAAAAGTAATGCTCATAAAATGTGGTAAAAAAACAATTAGAAATAAAAAAATAAAATGGTTTCTCCCATGATATTCAAAGTAGAAAATACTCAGATTTGTAGGATGATACACAATAGAGAAAACTTGTATTCTTATTTTGAGATAACAAATATTTTTAAAGTATTTTGTAATCACAGCAAAAGGGACTGAATCACAAATCATGATTCTTTCATTATTTTCTTTGTACTGTGTCTTGTGTGTATTCCCTATGTACAACTTTCCCCAACACAAAGAATAATGAGAAAACTTAGCTTGAAAATGAATCTTATGCATCCAAAAGAGTTCATTAATATGCATAAAATCCCATTTCAATGAGAGAGTATAGACCTAAAAAAATATCTAAACCGTAACTTTTCAACGAGTGAACAAAACATTAAAGCCATTCCACAGCATTATCATCATCATCTAAAATCTAAATCATGGATTAGCATCAACATTGAATAAATATGAAATTTTAACCTAGACAGAAATGGAATAAACCTTAAAGTATCTAATAAATAAAAACTAGCACATAAGATAACAAAATTGTTAAACCAAAACTCTAGCTGGAAAACAAAAGAATTCCTAAATTAATTTATAACGGATCTAGAACTATTATGCAAATTCAATAATGATACAAATATCAAAGACGAAAACGCATAGAATACGCGAAGGGGGAATGACTTAAAGATCTAAAGAAATAATGAAGAATGTGGAAGAAGGAAGATCAGATCTAAGAAGAGAAGAGTACCTTGCGATCGAACGAAGGAGGAACTTTATCGGCCATGGCTGACGCTGGTTGTACCAGAGACAAAATAAAAACAACAAACCGAAACTTGGATTGAATCCGAGGTTTGAAAAAGGTTACACAAAAATGAGATCGATATATGCACACCAATAATCACTTCTTAACAAAATAATTTCAACTTCTTAACAAATTTAATTTATCTATATATTTTATTTTATTTTATTTTGACCGGATATATCTATATTTTTTTGGGATATTAGTACCTAATGTAGTTTTGTTATTTTATTATTTCTTTCCATTAATTATCTACAGCTGAGTAATTTTGACGATTTTATTCATTAATTTTTTTCTTAAATACATTAAAGTTATTAAAATTATCAATCAGAGTTAATAAATCCATTTTCAATATTTACATTGCCTTTCGGTCAAATCTGACCAAACAAAAGTCAAAAATGACCACTTAAATTTGTTAATTAAGATGAATTTAACAATATAATAATATTAAATTAAATATATTACATGTTTTGGATTTTGACTTCAGTCAGAAAACATGACCCAAACGCTACGTGGGTCCTAGGCCAAGTGTCTCGTGAATCCTCATGATTGATGTACATGATATAATTAGCGTGCATCTCGGGTGTAGTCGAACACGTCTTATTTCTGCTTCATCATCGTATGATTGTCATCAAACGACCATCTGCAATTCTCATTGAGTATTGCTGTCCAATGAATTCTTAACATACCGTATCAACAAGTTTCCTTATAAATATTCATCACCTTCTAGTTCAACTGGGCTAAGAATATACACAACTCATTTTCCTCTCAATCTCTCCAATTTTATACTCCATTGAGAGTTACTCGTTGTAAACTTGTAATCCAACGTTAGCGATCATCGAAGTTTTGCTTCCAATCACTACATATTGATATTATAACATCTTCATCTTTTTGTTTTTTGTTACAACATCTTAACTGTCTACTTTTCTAGATAAAATTATTTTAAAAAAATTTTACATTTATTTCAAAAGATTAAGTTCTTTGATTGGTAAAAAATATATAAATTATAAATAAAATAGTACTTATTCGCTGACGAAGTATCGGAGGAAGTGAGAAATATTTTATATAAAAATAATTTATATATCTTATTCCTAAAATAAATGTAACGGTTTGATTCAATATAACTGTAACGCTTTTGCCCTTACATGAAATAATTTTATTTTAGAATACGGTTATTTTTATTTTAAGTCCCATAAAACTTTCTAGTTGGAGACCCACTAAGATCCACCCACCACTTATTCACTTACACATTTTTTATATGTTGAATCCACAAGTTAAAATCTTCCTTATATTTAGTATTTTGAGTTGTCAATTTGATTCATTATCCTTCTTTCAAGTTCAACACGTAAGTTTTGTCGTATGAGTGGCCATGTGATGCTAATCACATGAAGATGATTTGATATAAACACTTCTTTATATTTAATATTTTGAGTTATCGATTTGATTCATGTTCCTTCTTTCAAGAACAACAACTAAGTTTTATCATATTGGACTATTGGTGATCATGTAATATTAATCATAATGACATAATTTAATAAAAATACTTCTTTATATTTAATATTTTGAGTTATCATTTAATTCATTTTCCTTCTTTCAAGAACAACACCTAAGTTTTGCCATACAATTTATATTTAACTTTAGGTGCAGTTGAGTTTATTTCAAAAGTAATAATTAGCTAACATATAGGTTGCCGAGAATGAACCGAACTCAAATTTCTTATAGATTATAATTTGTATATATTATCGGTGAAAAAAATTACAATATTAATTAATTAAAACTATCAAATCATTAGTAATATTTGAATTTTATTACAACTATTACAAAAATTATATATATAATTGATTATGATTTATCGAGGACGTAAAATTTCATATAATTTTAGTATACGAAAATTAAACTCTTTTAATATTTTGAATTTAAATATTGTAAATAAAAAATGTAATTAAAAGAAAAGACTTTATTAAAAGTGACAAATTATATTTTCAAGATAGATTGATTATCAATGATGTGAAGCACATAATATATACCTCTTATAACAAAAAAATAACAACAACAAAAATATCAAGATCGGTCCAAGGCCAACCTAAAGCTTCAACTTTCTAAAAATATTTAATTTTTCGTGTATAGTTAAACCTTAAAAAATAAAATTTTGAAATAGTACAATAAATAAAAGAATTCACAATTATAAAAAGATACAATTGTTAATATATTTAATTAAAATATTTTATATCTTATAAAATAAAAAGTAAAATTTAAATAAAAATATAATATAATATTATTATTAGTATTAAAACAACTTTCTATTTATTTTAATCAAAATTTTATTTTAGAATTTACTTTGTGATTCAACCAGTGTTAGATAAAAATATATGCAATAACTATATAGCCATAAATACATAAATATTCTACTTGGCATGTAAAAGAAGAAAAAAAAAAAAGGAGAGTAGATTATGAGCAATATTCGCTCATTCAAAGTGTAGACAAAGGGAATAGAAATGAGACAGGAATCATGGATAGTAGTAGCTGCAAAATCATTGTAATAATGAGAACAAAGAATTAAGCCAAACATATTACAAGAAGAATAACAATTTATCGGGTGTTATATGGTGGGGAAAAAACAATGGAACAGTTTGATGTGGCTCTCCATTGTTGAAACCCCACTTGTCACTTGTCAGCTTCAACGTCATATACTAGCTTGGTCCCTCTTCACTTCTCTGTGCTTATCTTCTTGCTGCCTTATCGACCTAATTCTATTCCTCACAACAACCAAATTCTTGCGGTAATAATTTAAGTTAACACAAGATTTTCTTTGTCTCATTTAAAATATGCACATTTCATAATATTTTAAGACCAAAATATCATTATATTTTATTTATTATTTGCTTATCATATACTCTCAATTACTTTAATAAATATTGTAATGATATTATAGAATAATAAATAATTTAGTACAGACAAATATTTTAAATATGACATATAATATGAAACTTTGAATAGTGAATTTATACAAAAACACAAATTGATCAAGTAACACTCCGCACTTGATTCCAATAAGAACCTTCCAAACCCCCTTTCCTTTTTTATAGTGTAGAAGACAATAAAAGAATAAAAAGGGGGAGAGTGAAATTTACATATACATGCTTATTGCTGATTTGAACCAGCTCTCATTTAAACTTTTATAAGCATATAATATATTTTGGCTGTCACTAACTACAATTATTGGTTGGCCATAACTTATTCTTGTTGAATTTCTGAAGCCACTATTTTAGCCCAAAACCGAATATGTTTCTTCATATTGGAAGCAGAACAAGACTTAGGAATTTTCATATTTAATAATGGTGAATCAGGTCTCTTTATAAGCCATGCCTCTGATAAATAAGGTCTCATGATATCTCTCTTTTCTTCACAAACTTCAATTATTTCATCATTTTCTTTTGTAGAAGCCATTATTTGTGCCTGTGAGTAATGTTGTTTATTTTGGAGTAAACAAAACCTCTGCAAGCCAGGGACAGCACTAATCATTTTTTGATTAATGCATTCTTTATTGAATTTGAAACCAAGATCCATAAAACCTTTCACTTCATCAAGTTCAAGTTCTCCACATGTCCTGCAGCTCATAGACTTCTCGAGTTTAGCATGTTTCCTCGATTTTCGGCGACGGTTTCGAGTTGTTGGTGATGATGAACATGATGAATGTGAACCAATTCTGTTGCCAAATAGACTCATTTTTTCCAATATTTCCTTGATTTCTTCTTCGTTGTCAATTGAACGATCCTAATGATTGTGGCAGTAAAATAAAAAATTAAGCATAGGAAGGAAACAAAATCATGATTCTAGATTCATTGTTTACAATAAAAATAGTAACAAAGCATTTCGTAGTACCAAATTGTGAAGCACGCATATTGACACAGACATTACACACGACACCGACAAATGACACATTGACACCAACAATAATATGAGAAAATGAAATGATTGAATATAATTAAGGTATTAGTATCGTGCCAGCGGTACTAAGTGTTTTTTGAATTATAAACCTGATGATGTAAAGAGATTGATTCCGATGAGACTTGTTTCTGTGGAGAAAGTGATTCATCTGTTGAAGTTTCTTCATCTAATAGTGGTGGCAAAGAAAGAATAGATGACGAGGAAGAGGAAGAAGAAGAAGATTCTGAAATTGAAATTGAAATTGAAACATGTTTTTCTTCAACTAGTTTTGCAACAAGTTGTGTTGTTGGTTTTGAGAAAATAATGATTTGGTGATACCAAAGTTGATCCATTTCCTCTATAATGCTTAGAAAATATTTGTCTGCCATTTTGTATTTGAGAGAGATAGAGAGATTTTGTGTATGCAAAAAATAAACACTTAGTGGTTCAATAGAATATAGTGTGGCTTGTTGGTAGATGTGGTTGTGGTGATGAAAAGAATGAGAAGTGAATGAAGGCAAGTGAACATGGAGAAGTGTATGTGGGGCACTAAGGTTGTGGTTACTATGGACATGGGACATGAACTCTAAATTCCACATCTTCTATTACTAGAATGACTATTTTGTCCATGTTTTTGATATAGAATATGACGCTCTTTCTCTATGTATGTCAAATCATATGCTAGAACAATTAGTTCCACGAGTTCGTAGGAATCAGATTTGGTGCATTAACTGCATTATATAATTTTCAGTATTTATGGTTTGATCTAAATTAATGGTAGAGATTATTTAAAATTAATTATGTTATTTTCTGATTTGAGCTGTTTGATATTAAATTTATGATTAAGATAGTTTAGTGCGTCTAAATGCATGTTTCTCTTACACTAGCGAATCCTGGTCACAAAGTTAAGTGATTGTATCACAATTGAAGAGTGAAAAATAAGAAAAGGACCTCAAATAAATCATTTCACATATGTTAAGTGCAAAAGTTTCTTTAAGTTTGTAAAGAGAGAAAATGTATGTAAATATGAATTAGGCTTTATGTGAATGTGAAAGGACCCAAATATGAAGTAGGGCATCTAACTGTCAAACAGACAAAATCTGATTTTGCAAGCTGGTTAAATTCTCATTTAAAGTAAGGATGGGGTGTATCAATTGAACAACAAGGGTACATTTAAATGCATGATTGGCTTCACTCCTAAGACACCATTTGTTGGTTTTGGGATTAGTCAAATAATAATGACAAAAGTAATGGAAAATTTTACGTTGTACCTCCACTCATATATCTATATACTAAAAAATGTTAATTTTATCTTTGAATTTTTTTTTTATTTTACAAACTCAACTCATTTTTTTTTTACCACTTAAAGATTTATCAATTAAACAATTCAAATTTTTTCGGTACAAAAACTTAAAATCGGAAATTTTTAAAAAGTTTTTTTATACAGAAGATTGAAAAAATGTATATTCGAAATCTTTTTAAATTTTTTTTGAAAGATTGAAAATATAAACTACCGAAAAAAATTTCACAAGTTTTTTGATAAACTCTTTGTACCAGAAAACTTGTGAAAAAGTTTTCCAGTACACATCTGATTTTTTTTATATAATTATTTTATTTATTTATAATTTCTTTAACAAATATAGATAAATTGCTATTATTATGTGATAAAACATGTGTCGATATTGTCAATATTTTTTACACATATCAAGTATGAATAATTATAATTAATATTGTAAAAACCTGTTATTGTGATTAATTATTATAATTTATTTAATATTTTACTTTAAATATTTGATACATGTGAAACTATTGTAAATTGGGCTAGAGAAATTGGTATAAAAAACAAAGTGACGAGGAAGAGATATGAGAGAGAGGGATGATGAATAAATTAATATTAAGTTGTAACTAAGGAGGAAAATGCAAATGTGTTGATAGTTTAACTCGAACAAAAAAAAATATGGTTGTTCTTTCAAACATAGATCAAAATCATTAAAAGATGGTTTATGATGGACAATTAAAGTAATTTGTGAAGTTCAAAAACCATGAATTACATGATATTTTGGAGGGACATGCATTTGATGGACGTTTAGATGAAGAAGAGAAAAAATATGTTCATGACTTAACAAAAATATAATGTTGCACCAAGACACGTATTACTCTCATTGCAAGACCGAGATAAAAGCAATGTTACTTTAATCTCACAAATATATAAATCGTGGAATATGATTCGATTGCTGTTAATTTGCTTTGTCGTTTTCATATCGATAAAAATGTTGTAGCAAAATAGAAACAATATGTCTTACAGAAAAATCGAGTTAATCTTGAATATGTTGAAAGACATTATGTATTGTAGTGATGAAAAAGAGTATATCACATGCTTACACATGTTTGAAGAGTCATGTGTTGATAATATTAATTAATTTAACATATTTGACCAAACTATAATTTGACATAAACATGATACATGTATCACTTAAAGACATGATATCATATGATCCTCCAGGATACCGTCTAAGTTCTCTTTCCTGTTGTACAGGTTCCTCTTGCGTATGTTCCTCGTGTTGTACACTCTCATCCTATATAACAACATCATCCTTTGGAATATGTATATGACTATACTCTCCCTCGCATCATATTCTACTATAAATCATCGTCTCCTCTAAGATAATATGGGTCGAATCCTATTCAGAGAAGCATCTATCATAAATGATAAAATATCAATGTTACGTGATATTCGTACTATCTTATTGTCTCGTCCTCTAGCACCAACACCTATTGGAAAAAAAAAAGTTAAGTAAAATAAATAAATAACAAAGGAATAGAGAAAAAATAGGAAATAAATTTTTTTTCCAAGAAACTTGTGGTTTCAAGTTTTCCGATAACAAGATGTGTTCCGAAAATCTTAAAAAAAAATTTACGGTAAAGAGAAAAAAATTTGGGAGTGTAAATTTTGTATAGGAAAACTTTTTTAATTTTTTTTTGGTAAAATAAAAAAAATTGACACTCACTTGTGTATCAAAAACTAAAATGATATTGTTGATGAAAATGACAACTTTTAATATTTATACGAAAATAAATATATCAATTCTTCACATTTATAGGAATAGAAATCTAAGAGTACGTTGTAAATTTTCCAAAGGAAATTGCGATCTTTTCAATGTACATGTGCTCGAGTGACAAATTGTTGAACTTTTGAAGTCTATCAAGATAAATCTAACTAATTATTAATATAATTGAAATATTGATCATATAATTTTATGGCATAAAGTTTAAATTCATGAAATTAAAATATCATTAGTATTACTTTAATTAATATATAAAAATGAATTCTACTTATTTATGTAGTTGACAATCTCGTCCATTGATTTTGATCCAACAGATCCTAATGTGTTAAGTGTATGATTTAAGGATTTTTTCACTTGAGAAAATTTAGATTCATATATGAGATATGAATTAAATTATAGAATTTTTTTGGAAAAATTTAAATTTTTATATTCTAGAATAAAATGAAATTTCAGTTTATGAAATGATATAAATTATATTCTCTTAAACAAAACAATGCAAAAAACAATTAGTAGAATACGGATTGATTATTGTTGTTTTAATTAAGCAACGTTGATGGTTTGAGTTGGGATAATAATACCTTATTTTCTTGTGCAGCTGTTCCCAATATGTTTTTTTACTATATCAGTATCACAAATCAATTTATGGGATCATAGAGATTGAAAAGTTAAAAAAGTAATTTATTCTAATGCAATAGGAAGTAATCATGTCCTCCAAATAAATGTGACATTCAATAGAATCAAATAATCAACACATTTCTCTGCTTTCAAGTTCTATACTTCTCTGATTTGGCATTTCATGTGGAACAACACTAGATTTTAGCCCTAACCTCAACAATATGCCACTGCCTCAGAATTTTAGCCAACCTTTTGCAGTTCAATTCTGAACCCATCTGTGACAAATAGTGGAAATATTCCGATGTATGATAAATAAATTGGGAGATCCCATAAAATTTATGCATGCTGAATAAAAACAGAAATCCGATTTACATAAATAAATCTCTGCACAAAACATATATCAATAAGGGCATTTGGTCTAGTGGTATGATTCTCGCTTAGGGTGCGAGAGGTCCCGAGTTCAATTCTCGGAATGCCCCATTTTTTATTTATTTATGTGTTTATTTTACATTTGTGAATAAACTCGTAAATTATCTAAAGTTCAAACTCGTAAATTAACGTAATTCACTTACTTGGAGTTGTTTTTTGAATAGGCCTTTTCTTTTTTGATAGGAAGGAAGTTTAAGTATCATAATTCACATGCGCTTTAGTTTATTTTGAATTTTTGTTAAATTCCCTTTTGAAAAACAACACATATAGTTATTAAATGCTAACATATATTAAACACTATAAGATGACAACTCTAAATCAACAAATTCATCTAACGTTTGGTCTTTTAAGTTTTTCCTCATATTGATTTTTTTAATTTCTTTTCTTCATATTAATCTTTTACATTTTATTGCTCATATTATTTTTTAAGTCTCAAATTAAATTTCTTTTGATACTTCATCATCGAATCAGAAATCCAAGAAATCTCAAATTAAAATTTAAGTTATTGTTCATATTCTTTATTGTCTTCATGAAATTAAAAATAAAAATATTAAATTATTTTCTTAATCAACTTCATCTACTATATTCATATCATCTTCTTCATCATCTCCATAAACTTTCATCAAATTCAAAATAAAAAGATAATTATTAGTTCCTTAATCATTATATTAAATTATATCTTCATCATTCTTCAAAAATATACCCTAAATATTGAAAAGGGAAATCCCAAATCTATCCTTCTAACTACAGAGACTAAAAAAAATCCAAAAAAACTCCCTTCTATATACCAAAAAAGTTGAATCTCTCTTAATCCTTCGGTTTCTATAACACAATGTTCCTTAACTAAATTTCTTATAGGAATCCAGCATATTTCTACAAATCATTCTCTTTATTATTTGAGGTGAACTTACAAGACATATTAAAAAAAATTATCTGAGACTTAAGAATTAATATGAGAAAGAAAATTTAAAAGACCAATATTTAAATAAAAAAACTAAAGGATTAATATAAAGAAAAAAACTTATAAAGACTAATACAAAATGACAAAAACTTAAAGGACTAATATACAACGGATTTATGGATTTGGAGTTAACTTCACGACTTGATACAATTCTAGTAAGAACTATTCAAAATTAAATCAAACTATAGATTGAGAATAAAAAACATTATTTTTAAAAGAGTATTAGACATAATTTCAAAACCACTTTGCCAAAGTGCAAGCAAAGAAACTTTAACCTATTCATACATTTTAATTTAATATTAATATTAGTTTCTTTGGTTATTTAAAAAGTTTAAATATATATTTAGTTCTTTTAATTATAATATCTTTTTTTATTTATTTTGGGATTCGTAATTTTTTTCTTCTTCACATTTCTACAAATATAATTTTATTTTAAGCAGTCTTTTGTCCAACTTCTATTACAAAAATTCTTACATCGTTTTGAAACGTTCTTTCAAAAATGGGGACTAAGTTTTACAGTAAAATAAATTATATTAAAATCAATTCTTAATATTTTGTCCACCATTCCACAACTGTCGTACTTCCTTTTCCCTTTTACACCACCTTCAATCACAATTTCATCTTCAACAACTCCACTATTCACTTTCATTCCACACCTGTCGTATTTCCTTTTTCCTTTTACACCACCTTCAATCACAATTTCATCTTCAACATCTCTACTATTCACTTTCGTTTTACCATTGCCAATCTTCACTCTCATCAAATCACATGGGCGATTTAACATTGATTTTCTTCTCTTCATTAGAGGGAGCTTTTTGATTTGAGAATTTAACGACAAAACTTTATCATTTATTCTAGGTGATTTCCTAACACCAACGGCAAAATTCTTGATTGAATTAAAGATGTTTTAGTGGATTTAGATTTTGAGTGATAGGATTGTTGTTGTGTTGAATGAAAAAGATGAGTTTTGTTACGCATTCTCACAAACACTTAGTGAAATCGAAGACATATTAACGGTGTTATGTTTTTTAATAGAAATTCGAGGGAATGACTATTTTAAAATGAAACTATATTTGCAAAGATGTAAATCAAACATAATAAACTTATAGATAACTAAAATAAAAATAATATTATAATTACTAAGACCAAGAACATATTTAAATCTATTTAAAATTAGAAGCAATGGAGATCTGCTTCACATCCACACAACGATTTCCAGGCTTTACTAAATTTGAGATCGAAGCCAAATAAATACATTGACAGAAAAGTAATATTCTTGATACACCATTTCCAAAAGCTAGTCTGTTTCCTCCACTTTGATAGATGTCCAAATATATGTACAAATGAGATCAATAAATACATTAGTAAAAGTTATGTATCCTTCTTATCCTCAGGCAAAGCAGAAGCTTTGCAGATAGGACATAGTTTCTTCATAGATAACCATTTTTTAATGCAGCTCACATGGTAGTCATGCCCACAAGTTTTAAGTGTCCCAACATCGTCCATGTTCTTGTACTCTTCCTATAATTTTGAATAAAAACTCGTAAACACCTGGTTAATGTCATTCAAAAAAATAAATCGTTATGAATTTAAGAAAAACATACTAGACAGATCACACAGCTTGCTTCATCCTGACATTGGTCAGATGAACAATATATTGTTTCTGTCAAACACTTGGAAAGCACATCCTCGGACAATCCTGTGTTCACCTGACCAATCCTCTCCCCAAGTGCAAGTAGTTCCTAATGAAAGTGATAATCAAAATGAATTAATAAATTTGGAAGTACATAACAATAATTGTAACAAAAGAAACAACCATAGATAAATAATCAACCTCATAGCTCATGTTATCTATGTCCAGCCTCATGTCTCTGTGTTGATCAAGCATATTCCTAGAACCATATAGTGAGGCGCGTTCAACAATCATGAAACCCTGAAAACCCAAAATAAATAAATAAATTTGAGTCATTATGCCAGAAAGAATAACTTTGCAGCTCCTGATGAACACTGCAAAAAAATACTACATTGGAAGTCATTTGCTTAAATTTTGCAAATATTTAGAGTTCTTTGATATACTGACCGGTACCTCAGAGGAAAATCTAGCATGGAGACCAGCCTCATCAGCCAATGCTCTATATCTTTCATTAGAAACTCTTGACCTTCCATTTCTATCACTGTTCCGCCAGCCAATGGTGTTCAATGGCCTTGGATGTCTAGAAGAGTAACCTTCAGCCACCATGGGCAATCCATTATCTGAAGGTGTCACATGTCCCAAGCGCAAGCTTGAAGCCGCCCTAAAAGCTGGAGTGGACCTCTGAGAGTAATTGCTCCGAATTCCTCTAGAAGTCTGAGTCAAATTTTGAAAACTTTGAGCAGTAGTAGGATTTCTGCTTGCACCAAATTCGTGATGGAAGTTCCCAACATCCACAATAGCATTACTAGCAGAAGCAGCAGCATTTCCAACAGGGAAGTGATTTGTCTCAAGACCAAATGTATTGGTATCTACATTTTAAGACAATTGTTTTACATAAAGGCAAGGAGAATCGAATGTTTATGTTTCGATTTTAAGATTTTATTGACCACAAACTAACCTGATAATAACATTCTTCCATTGGCAGGGGTTACATTCATTTGGCTCCAATCCCTTGTCAAAGAGGTAGAAGCCTGAGCTGAAAGATCCACCATGCTAGGATGGCCGACTGGCGGGACAGTAGGGTACGCGCTGTGTGAATGGTTGCTCGATAAATGGGTCCTAGACAGGTTGGATTCCAAATCAAGTGAAGAACGACTCCTCACATTCCTCATAGAACTCTCACCCTTTATAGAGAGACCAGCACCCCTGAATGTGGGTGCCATAGCAGCATGATCCCAGGGCATGTATTGAGAATCCATATTTGGCTTCTCTGGCCGCGATTCTGAAGGTATAGGAAGATCAGTTGAATTCCCAGCATTGAAATATCCACTTGTACCGCCTCTCTCATAGACTGAAGGAATTCCAGGACTCTTTCTCTTGTGAGACCCCCGTCCACTTCCCATTGTAAGATCAATAAAACCACTATCAACATGAAAAGCTTGTCTGTCATAATTTGAAGAAGAAGAAGAAGGCTGGTGTACATAATTTTCAGACACTGCAAAGAAAGGTCCAGCGCTAGATGAATGCATAAAATGATCATTAGAAGTGCCTGATGCATCCAATTGATGAGGAGGAGGTATTTCAATGTTGTGACCTGAGGATGCATATCCATTTGACCTTGCAGTAGAGTTCCAATGAGAGGGGAAATAAATGCTATCTACAGATATATTTTCTACAGGATAAATAAAAGAACCATTCTCAGACGTGCTAGTCCCACCTGCATTCGAGGCTCGATATGAGTAATATGGTTCGATTCAAGCAATGCAGCTATTTGCAACGATAAAAATAGCTAATGGAACAAAATCAAAGTGGAAATAAAGCATATAGATTTAACATTACTGTGGTTCACAGGATGTTGGTCAGTATGCACATGATTCCAATTCTGGTCAGCCTCACCGTCAAACATTGGAGATGCATTATATAAGTGTCTATGCCCCATAACTGTCCCTTGCAACCCCCACGAGACAAAATAGAGAGTGCAATGGGGTCAGATATGCAAGTAATTCAACCTACAATGCAAAAAAGCATTCAAACAAATTCAATATTAAAAAACAATCAAGAAAAACTGCTACCATTCCACAAAAACATTTATAAGAAACCAAAACTTTTCCACGAGTACAGCTTATGAAAAAAAAAAAGTACTAAATACTCAATTGCATCTAAACTATTAAGTATTATGGTTCCAACATGCTCTATTGATCCTGTTCAGCCCTGCATTATCATATTGATATACCAATACCACACATTGCTCATACAAATCATCTCAATAATATGCAAGAAAACGACAATGCATAATATAAAAAACTTGCCTAGATGCAAAATTTAAATAAAAACAAACATAAACTAATTTGCATGTAAAACGATAAGTATACATTCAGAGTAAAGTACAGCTGAAAATGTCATCGGAGATATTTGTACAGAAGGAGAGGGAAGGAAGACAGGGCAACAGAATATGCATACAAATGTGTGGAAGGAAAGTTGGACCAAAAGTTGCAACTTCCAAAAGGTGGAATTTAAGAAGTAAAAGTAAATAGTTGTTACTATCATGAACTGTAAGCAACGTGTCAAGGGCAAGAACAAAGCCAATAAGTATAACTACTACAAGCACAGCAGGGGTCAATACCTAGAGAGGATGGAAGGTGTGTGTAAGTTTTTCCATGACCTTCCTAAGATGGAAAATAGTACTACTGCAATTACATGAAGTCAGATCTTCCTTCTCCACTTACAGCATAAGAAACAATACAACCACCATTGACACTTCCACATCATTAACCCAATTCCTTAGATTTCTCATATTACTTGTCAAGTTTCACCATTTTCTATTAAACCCTATGGCCAAAGGATCTAGCCAAGCTACTGGTTTTTTTTTGACTAAATAAGTAACAGTTATATACGAGCTTGATGAATATCACAATTCAGATGATGTAGTTAATCAGCCAACAGGACAACACTACCATTCCAAGGACAATATGGCACTGCCAAAATTGCATGAAAATCGAAGGTTAAAATTTTGGTGAATTAAAATGCCATCAGTAGGCGTGCATGAAAATTGAAGTATAAATGAAAGCCACACAACAATTCGACCAAAGAGAAGAATCACCAAGGAAAATTATTTATGGAGGATGAAAGGAATTGGCAACCAATCTACAGAACTAGACCATACAAACTTAACACTAGCCACTCCTGTCTCCTTAATCATAATGAATTATCTACAGCCAAAATATGTCCACTCAGTTGAAGCCAATTTACCCGGCTTCTATCCATTGAGACAGAAAGAGCACCTTCTAGTCTGAGGCAAGAAAACAGAGGAGGGAAAAGTGAACACAAGAAAGAAATATGACATTGTTGAGATTTAAATTAGATGGATCCTAACTCTAGCTTTTCATTAATGGAAGCAAGAACTCAGATTTGACTTAATAAAAAGAGGAGGGATTGGAAAGTAGGATGACTAACGCATCATATATTACCTGGGCTGGGATTAGCAAATGTTAGAAGGTGTTAGCATTTTCTAATCATTTCCTGCATTCGAAAAGATAATCAACTGTGCAGAGGCAACGAGCAAAGAGTGGGGGAAACTCTCCTATATGTGCCTTCTAATCAGTAAACAAGACAAGACCAAACAAACAAACATAAATAAATTAAATCCCAGAGACCAGCAAAAAACATACAAATGTTTCACACAAACTTTTTTGTATAAAGAAAATACATGAATTTCGCTTTGAGAACAAATATGAAATATTTCTCCTTTGAGAAATCATGTATATTTAGCATAAAAGGCAAAGGTAGGAAATGCATTGGTAAAAGCATACAGAACAGAGTCTGCCAAAAAAAAAAACTGTTTACTACTTGACAGAGTGTTGACAAGAAGAAAAATATTAAAATAGAAAACTTACATTAATGCAATAGTATATCAAATACTATCACTAATATATAGAAAGTTTAAATCAATCTCGTTATTTTATAAGCAGGATATACAAAAGAAGCAAAACCTGGCTTCCTTTGAGAAAGCAGAGAAATTCACATAATGTTACCCTTAATATAACCGGACAGTTCAAATGAACTTGTTTGCAAAAAGCTTTGGCAGGTTAAAATCAGCTTGTGTATATCATTATGTAATACAGATTTTGATTATATGCCACTAAAAATAACTTCAAGCTAAAAGCTCTGTCTTGAGCATTTTGACAAACTATAAGTCATTCCAAACACACTGAAAGGTCACTTAACCATGTAACCATGAAGCTTTATTAAGACCATAAGTTGTTGAAAAAGGGAAAATAATACAGAATTGACAAGCTTTTCATTTAACGTTAAACTTTGACTTCAGTTTCAGATTTCTCTACAATCCAAATACTACATATATCAAAACATCAAGATAGAAAACTAGTCATTATATACTTTCAAAGAATACTGGTTTCAATGTTAAATAAATAGTTTTGTATATGATATTTTCTTTGTAACAAATGCATTCCTGTTTATGTTCATCTTTAAAAAAATAATTTTGTGGCATATTCGCTTTACACTGAAATGATGGAGAAAGCTTCAAAGGAAGTAGTATGGCTTTCTCCATCTGAAAACTTTCCATTTACCATAAAATTAACAATCAAAACATGGCGCACATATCCAAGTTCACTCAACTTTCTTCATAATCTAACCCAATTTTTTATCCTGTTAAGATCATTCATTGCCCTCGTAAGGTGTGAGGATTCAAAATTAGAATATGTACACTTGAACATGGAAGTAAGATATTTTGCACCCCTCACCAATTGGCAAAGCAAAAGGAAGAGTGCCCCGCAATCTGGTTAGACTATCAACACCTTGACACTAGTTTCACTTCATTTTACAGCCTTTAGAAATTCATAAGTGAAGATTATGACCAGCTCATGCTTATCAAACAGCTTCCATGTCGGCAAACTCAGAGGTCCTTATACAAAATATAGCATCATCCAGCACTAAAGGAATCCCAACCATGGGCTGTTGAATTATTGGAGAACCAACTGTTAGCAGAATCAGAAACTGCACCAACATAAAGGGCAGTCAATGTTATACACAGCACTACGGCAGTCACCATCAATGATATGAACAATTGGGTCAAATTTGCAGTCTGCATAGCCGTAGCGCATACTTGAGTACTGTGAATTCTAAATGAAAACTGTACAATGTACAGCTAAGTTCATTATACCCAACCCCACTAAGTAGCACCACCTCCAAAGCAGATCCCAAACTAAGAGAACAAGGCAAGTTTGACTAGAGCATTTTCAAGTCATGGGAAGGATATTACTGAGGTTTGGCAACATCCATATCTTAGAATCTCAAAGAACCAACTAGAACAATTACATGTGTAAAGTTCCACGGCCCTCCTTAAAATTCTTGTAACAGTCCAAATCAACATCTTGCATCACTAGAAATTGGTTGTCAACAAATCTATGGCCATAATATCTTCAGCATAATAGCTAGGCCATTTCATGCTAAACAAGCATCCAATCCCAGAGGATGGGTATTGGATGACCAAGATCTAAAGGGCACATTCCAGATGAACAAGGCCTACACAATCTTCCAATTAACAGAGATTCTTTGGTACAATATTCTTTCTTCATCCTATATGAAAGTGGCCTTACCACTCCATAACTGCAGCATATCATCATGCTAATAAATCCTGAGAAAATAGAACATGCCAATGTCATCACTTAAGAGTTCTATAGTCACCCCCCATTAAACTAAGATTCAAAAGGGCCTACAACACCATCTGCAATTCAGACAATGTAATTGAATAGGCCAAATGAAGAAGAAATCACCCGTTCCCATAACCTGCACAACGCAAATGCGAAGGCAAAACCAGTTTTTGCAAATGACAACAATAGGTGGGTGCGAATTACTAAAAAAAAATTGAAAGATCTACCTGATATGAAGAATAAATTACATTAAATTAAAAAAGGTTGGGAAGAGAGGAAATAAACTGAGAATTTCCAATTAACTCACATCTCACCAGTGTATGCAGATGTAATCATGTATAACAACACACCAACAGCAACGAGAAACCTGCATTGATAAAAAAAAACATCTAAACCTAATTGATTCTAAGAAAATCTAATAAATAACCTGATAAAAAAAATCTGTGGTAGCATCCAATATACAAAACTATATTTGTTTATAGACAATTAGGCTAAAATATCAAAATATAAACAAAAGTATAAAGATAAAAATAATGAACTGCGAACCTAAGAAGATATAAACACAGACCAAAACAATATTTTTCCCGTTTCATATACAAGGCAATGAAAGAAGTTCTAACGAAGAGTTAGTATTTGAAGTATGAACTATACATACATAATGGACATCATGTACATCCTGTAGTATAAGCATTCGATAGTAATTCATTGTTTATAGACTTTTTTCACTTCTGTTACAATGTTTAAATCAAGTGACAAAACTTTCTGTGCTGTCTTTCCATCACATAGCAAAATCAGACAAAATTAGGTGATTAAATTCAAATCAGCACCAAATTAGCAGTTGTAATGAGGCAGGAAAAATATATCAACATCTAAAGAACCCACTACCACAATGAGATTCCTTCAGGAATAACCAAGCACACAAAACATACAAATAAAGGGTATATACTTTATACAAATAAACACGCTTGAAAAATAACAATTATACCACCACACTATCACCAGAGACTTATATATTTCTATCACAAAAGCTAAGGCAAACAAAAATAAAATCCAGAAAAAAAAAAAAAAAAAAAATATATATATATATATATACAATAAAAAATTATAATAAACCATAGGATATCCTGGAAAATCTAAAACTCTCAACCAAACAAACAATCGGAGATAAGCACGCACGCAGAAAGCACAGCAGAGACTTTTTTCCATCAATTGATCAAAGAAAAATAGGTGAAAACCGTGATTGAAGATGCAGATGATGCATCAGAAGCAAAATTTCAACAAACCAGAAAGATAATCGAAAATCTAAAACTGATCAAGTGAAGGATTCGAGTTATACATATCAAAAAAATTAAGAAACAACAGATGATCGTCCCTAATTATTATGATAAGAAGCATGAAAAAAAATATAAACGGAGCAATATAAAATTGATAGAATGGAATAAGAGAGATAAACGTGACTTACGAATAAGTCCGGCGGCGGTTGAGTAACGATCTTGAACACGAAAGATGAGAGATGAGAGATGAGAGAGGAGAGAGAAGGGATGAATGAAGAATGGTGTGAGGGGTTTGTTTGAGGAGGAAGGAGACAATGAAATAAAGCGGTTCAGAGCAATAAGAAATATAAAAACAAAAGATACAAGAATTTCTCCCCACTGATTCTTACCGGTTACCGATACAATCTGTTAACTGCTATTTCACAGATTTTTCAACTTTCAATTTCCTCTCCCTCTTTATTACTCTGCTTTTTAAGATTTTATGTCATAACAAGTAACAAATTTAATTAATATCCGATTAAATGCTCGTTTTGATCTTTTAGACTTTTTTGAAAGATTCATTTTAGTTTTTTTTAAAAAATAAAAAGTATTTTTTAATTTTAAAAACACAAATCAGATCAAATCAATTTGATAAATTTTAAAAGACTTTATTTAAAAATAAATAAAAACACATATTAATTCTTAATACAAATTCGCTTAATTTAAGAAAAAATAATAAAATTTGATTTAGGTCATGATCGACCCTTACCCCATGTACTAACCATTCCCTTACCCCATGTGCAAATCATTTCCATAATAATTTTATATTAATATTTATATTTAAAATATTCAAATTTTCTGAAATTACTTTTGTAATTTTATTAATATTCTCTTTATTTTCTTCTTATGTCCCCTTATATTTTAAATATTTTTATATTTTATATTTTATATTTTTGAATATTTTGAATGTTGTGGTTTAATTTAGATATTATTTACGCTATTATTAAAATTATATTATAATTTAGTGAACTTTTTATTATTGAGATTAAATTGTTTATATTAATTGTTGTTATGGACTTAATTGTTTATTTTTAATTATTATTGAATAATTTATTTTTTATAAAAATTATATGTAGGAGAATAAAGTTGATAAATCATCTTACAAGTTAGCAAAAAATTCAATTTTTTAACTGTGGTTCATAATGATTTATTTTTCATATGATTAAAAAAATATTTTATTTTTTTCAAAAACTAAAATGAATCTTTAAAAAATTCTCATGACCAAAA
>JBBPBS010000753.1:3472819-3488583 GCA_037974835.1 Cicer judaicum | reverse complement strand
ATTTTACAATATTTTACAATGTTTCGTTTAGTTCAATCGAATTGGTATTTTTAGATAAAAAAAAAGTCCAAACAAACTAAAAAATAATTACTTTAATTTAATTTGATTTTTGTGATCCATTTTTAGAAAATTTGAACCAGATTAAATTAAGGAAGATCAAGATGGTTCATATCAATCATGTTAAAAAATATTATTTAAAAAATACAAATCAATAGATAATAATTATTTTAGTTTGACTTTTACAAACTATTTTATTTAGAATTCAAATCAAATTAAATCAATGAAAAACAAATTGACTTTATTTAGTCTGTTTCAATTAGGTTGTTAATTTTAAAACTTAAAAGAAGATGTTTAAAAAAATCTAAATAGAATTAAATTTTTTTAAATAACATAATTTTTTATTCTATTAAAACAATTATGTAAATTACAAATAAAAAATAAAGCAAAATCACTTCGATAGGTCGCTTAACTCAATTTGAAATAACAATTTAGTTCTTCAATTTTTTTGAATTGATCTTTTACATCTTAAATGCAGCTTGACGTAGTCTTCACCATGCAGGGCTTCAATCATTAGCCAAACCAGAGAGGCAAACGAGGTAAAATCAATAATTATATTTCTTATTTGTCAACCACTACTTTATAAAAGACAATAGATTTGGATTCATATGCAATTCTCTTTAGTTACATTTCTTATTTGATAAGAATTCATGATTTTTTATTTTATTTTTTACTCAACTCTTAAAATTTTATAAAATATGTTTAAATCCAACTTTGATTCTTAAAATGTGATTCATTTTGATACTTTTCCTTTTCTCCAATTAAAAGGGATATTGGCAATATATTATTCACTAAAATCCCTCATATTTTAGTTTATATATGTTGTGATTGTGTAGCTGTCAAAAAAAAGTATTGTGATCGTGTAATTTTAGTCTTCCACTTTTACTTCTCAAGCATCATAATTGTGCACAATTTAAAAGTGAAAGGCCAAAATAGTACAATCTTAATGCTTTAGTAGAGAAAGATGGAAAGAATCTCTTAAACGTAAAAGAGAAATATGATACCTAAAATTGTTAAACAAAGTGGAAAATTGAAATTGTCAAATCACAATATTTTAAAGTTAAAAATCAAAAGTGGGTTTAATTATTTAAGATAATAAATGTAGTGTGCACTAAAAATGTGTAGACGGCCTATTTCTTTAAAGAATTTGAATTCCCTTTCTCTTGTGATCAATGGAAAGGACAGGGAGTGGTTTTCTCTGAGTTGTGATTCAAGTGGATGCCTTTCTTGTTGGAAAACAATACTGTGCCATTTGTTACAGAATCCTATGCTAGCTAGTGCATGGTTACGCCACATGTTGCGGTCCTTAAATAACTTTCGAAGTTTGGAGTACATATATCTTAAAATAAGGTGGTATTAATTGAGGTTTTTTTTCTTTCAACTCTCAGATTCTTTAGAGTTAGATACTACTAGTTGAGGTTGATTGATAACAAGTGTGGTTGCAAACTTGAATTTTCTGGTGGAATTTAGGTTGGACCCCTCTAGCTGTGAGATGTCAAACAAGTTAATTAGCCCCCTTATTGACATTTCCTACATCATCCTTTTATTTTTAGGTTGATAAATAGTCGGACGTATCAAACTTGCTAAATTTTAACATTTTATTAATTATTAATTTTTTTTATTTCATTTTAAATATTTCAAATTTATTAGATATTATATTTAGAAAAATGTATAAAATACCACACTTGTAACATTAAACAATCAAATATCATATTTTTTTACATGTCACATCATATCTGTAAGATGTAACCACTAAAACTAAATATTTATTATTGTTATTATTATCTTTATCATGTTAAAAATATAAATTTAATAAATATTAAAAATACTAATAATTTATTAATACTAAAAAAAACACAATTTACGTAGGTTGATTTATATATCAACAGCATTCGACCAGAGTTTTAAATTAGGACGATGCGCATCGTTAAAAATGATGTCCATTAAACAAGATGCTAAAAATTGAAATTTTATTAGAGAATATAGTTTATTATCGGACACGTAATTAAAAAGAGCTTAATTGACACGCATCCATAATTAAACATCGGTGTAAACTATCTTATCTTTATTATTATTTTTTAATTGTAATTTTGATTTAAACAATTAATTCTTGTTACATTAACAATTTCATCTTCTATTTTCCCATGAAAAATATTGTCCGAATATTGCACACACACCTATTTGATCTTTGTAGACTTTAGGTAATACTATATTCTTAGGAGTTGAGAAAAAAAGAGAAATGGTTGGTAGTGTTCATAGTTGTTCCTCCAGGCTGGACAATGTTCACAGTAATCGTTGGCACTGTTAACTACAACATTAAAAATACAGAAACAGAGGACCGAATTTTGATCTCAAAATTACATTAACAGCATGAGCATCATCGACATTCTAACGCGAGTTGATTCAATTTGTCTAAAGTACGACAGATACGACGTCGTTAATCAAGATGATTCCAATAACTCCGCCGACGATGCATTCGCGAAACTCTACGCCGTCGTCGACGCAAACATTGATGCCGCTATTCATGTCACATTTTTATCTCCCGATGCTCTTCAATTTCGTTTTCATTCTATGAAAAATTCACATTGTGTTGATGATCATTTATTCATTTATTTTGAGTTTCATCTAAAAATTTTAATTGTTAGTATAATGTGGAATAAATTTTGTGCAGAAAGCAGAAACCGCTTCCAAGGAGAAAAATAGGGTTTCAACTGTAGCGATCAATGCTGAGATTCGTCGCACTAAGGCTAGGTTACTGGAGGAGATCCCTAAGTTGCAGAGATTGGCCATAAAAAAGGTTGCTTTTTTGCTTCTCTCATACTTCTAATACCCTTGGACTGCTGCTATTTATTTATTTGTTTAATTTTTATTTTAGGAGGTGATCTATTAATTTTCTTAGATTTGTCATTTTAATGTGTGTGTGTGTGTTTTTTTAGGTTAGAATGATGAATTCATTATATTTACATATGACATACTCACTTCAAAATGAAATATATATATATATAAAAGTACTTGAAAATTGGTGCATCTGGTCTAGACTTTAGTTAGATACGTTAAATTTTCAAATGCCTTTTTGATTATATTTCATTCTAGAGAGAGTATGTCTTAGTTCTGATTGATTGGATTTGTAAATTATTGTAATTGTAATGTAATTATGAGTTGTCAATAGTCTTGCAGCTGCTACTTTCAACTGATATTCCCAGTTACATAGATGTAGCTAGCTAGTTACACATTATCAGAGAAGATCATTTGTTCAATCTACTTTGACTAGGAATGGGGCAGATTTTTTCTTGTTTCTGTATGTGGTTCTGAAGTTTATGATTATTTAAAAACACTGTTGACTTGTTACATTTGGCGCGTGTGTTATAATATCTTGATAGCATGACTGATTGTCATTGCACAATTGGTAAATTAGTGGCGTATAAAGTGTTCACATTTTAATGACAAAATTATACATTTGTCCAATTGGTACTCTGTATTCACAGGTAAAGGGGCTTTCGTCGCAAGAATTTGCAGTCCGTAATGATTTGGTTCTTGCATTGCCGGAGAGGATCCAAGCAATCCCAGATGGGACCCCTGCCGCACCCAAACAAACTGGAGGTTGGGGAGCTTCTGTCTCACGTCCTGAAATTAAATTTGATTCAGGTAATTGAAATTATCCAAGTCTCGTAGCTATACTAGTATAGTAGTTCGTGAAAGCAATGCTTTATAATGAATTGTTTCTGTTCGTTTCTGTGTATTGTGTCAATCACAGATGGCCGATTCGATGATGGATACTTTCAACAAAATGAAGAGTCGAGTGGGTTTAGGCAGGAGTATAAAATGCGTAAAATGAAACAGGCAAGTCGATTGTAGCAGCTGTAACCAGAGAGCTGTTGTCTTTGTCGGGATATTATATGTCGAATGCTAACTTGGACATGGTTTTGAATCTAATTATATGACACTTTTAGGATTAAGGTTTGGATATGATTGCAGAAGGATTAGATACTTTGAAAAACATGGCACACGATATGAACGAGGTCAGATTCATTATAGTGTCTATCTTTCATCCTTTGTGTATGTGATAATTTCTTCTTAATGTTGAAGTTTTTTATATACGTACATCTGTGCCAAATGCAGGAAATGGATAGGCAAGTTCCACTGATGGATGATATTGATACTAAGGTGAGATTCATCTATTTCCTCTAAATTGAAAACTCTGGAAACTCGGAAATTGAATTTTTCAAAACTCTGGAAATAGGAAGCTGAAGTAAAGTTAACACGCTACTATTTTTTTCGTCTTTATAGAGTTGGACAAGGCATCCTCTGATCTTAAGAATACCAATGTTAAAAGACACAATTATCCAGGTTATTAACTCATTCAGTCTTAGTTTTCCTTCAATTTCTAATTGCATCAGTGATTGATTTCCTGTTGAATCTTATAAATCTTGTTTTCATCCAGCTTCGATCCAGTCGAAACTTCTGTATTGATATTGTTTTGTTGATTATAATTTTGGGAATTACTGCATATTTGTACAAGTAAGGCTTCTTTCTCTCTTCTAGAACTCGAAAAATATGCCAAAACCTCTCCTTTCTTGTTGATTTATATTCCAGTTCGTATTCTATTACTGCCACATGTTCTTCTTTTCTACTTGAAAATTGGAAATGTGGGTGTGTGTACTAATCTGCTTAATTGTGAAAAACTAAAGGTCCATGTTTAACTTTTTTCCCTCTTAAGACTTTAAAATGTCAAACTTCATTTAGTGGCTTTAAGCTGCATCTGAAGTTAGAAATTAGGCGAGTGATTTCTTAACAAAAGCATTAATGTCTTTGTTAGGTTGGTTTACTGGCTACAGACAGATAAAAAAAACTTAATGAGAGGGATTATAAATCTGCTGATTTGTTAGCCTTTTGGGTTATCTATGTATTCTCCATGTCTTACCTCAAATTCTCTCCTTTAAATACTTAAATTAAAAGTTAAAACTGCTGTATGAATCTGTTTTCAAATGCAATGTTGTTGAAATACAGTGTCATGTTTACACTTGAAATATGGATCTTATTATCAATTTGAGGCATTCTTAATGAAATCTTCAAACTTCTGAAGTGGGCAAGTGGTAGCTTTTTGTCTCTTTCGTGTGGCATGACCTTTAATATTATAGCATGTTTTAGGTGGTGCTTACTATTACCAGTCTAGTCTTTTATGTTTCGTTTTTGGTTCGAGAAATAACAAATATCATTCTGACTTACTGTGCTTTTGTTGCAGCGTGCTAAAGAAATGATACGACATACAAGACTATTGTATTTATTCTTTTGGCTTACAAGTATTTCTTGTATTTTCTTGAGAATATCGTCTGATTTTTATAAAAAAATATATTGGTGTGAAGCTGTGCATTTTTCCTTCCACTTGAGAGATGCATTTGTCCTTTATAAACAGACTAGTTGCCAATACTTTTTTTTGGGATGTATCGACATTGATTATGGCTCTTGCATAGTTGCATCCCATTTCTAAATACTCGTGGAATCTACTAATTCAATGATTGCCTTGAGGATATCTCAATTTATTATTATCACAGTACAAGTATTCTATTTTTATTAGAAACAAATTATCAAGCTAAAAATAGGACTAGGGGAAAAAAAGGTAGCCTCTTAATATGCAATGATTGCCTTGCAGTATTTTTTTGACTTTGAAATCATGTAGTATGTGAAGAAACTCATCGTACGTTTCTATGCAAATATCATGGCAAATAATAAAATAAATAAAGCCTTCAAAATTCAAAAGTTGAATGTTATACATCTCCAAGTTATACCCACCTACTACCGAAAGTATTTTCTTGCTTTCGTTGTAAATCTCCACCACTTGACCTTACTTTTCCCCGTTGATTCCTAGCTTGTCCACTTAAAATACCCATCAATCAAGTTTTCATATACATGCCACTAATGCCAGGTTGCTGCTGAATAAGTTCTTTCTGATATATAACCCCTTCAAGATACAAACATGAACAATGTTGCCATGACTTTTCAAACATCTCTTCAAATTCCTTAAGTTAAAATACTGTGCATACATCTTTGCCTTACACGGCAGTACAAAGTAGTTTCCAATTCCAAAGGCAGTGAATTTTCAGGACTTGCAAATAACTTCATATCAGTCATCATGATAAAATAGAAAGAAAGCAATAAATACTTAAATTTCCATAAATCAATTTACAATGTATAATACATATATACAGTCAACAACTCAGTTCCACTATAATGGCACTTTATTCTTCAAACTATATCTCACATATGCCTATACACACTAGTGAAAATAATACCCTATTCTTTCAACTATATACACTACTACCATGTCCTATAATAATAAAGAATAATCACACAATACAGGTATAAAACCAACTACATGTAGAATAATACCCTATTCTTCCTTATTTACATATAGAATTCACCTACCATTTATCACATAAGCTCTGCAGGTTCTATATATGCACACAAATAAGCATGTATGTCCATGCACCTAAGTTATGTATATCCAGTGAAGGCTAAGCTATTAAGCTCTTGAGGTTGTATAATTGAAGTCCACTGATCAAAGTTGTAGGAATTGTACCCTTTGCTTAAATCTATCTCAAGTCTTTGATTCACATCATAGACTTCTCTGCTTAGATTTTTATTGAGGACAGCATAAAAGTCCATCTCAATATTCTCTTCAACGGCTTTTCGCTTCTGCGGATTAAACAATCCTTCGGCCCCAGATGATAAGAACTGTGCTCCTGTTATGTTTAAGTTGTCTTCATACAATGAAGCATGTGATTTTTCATTGTTTGAGGACATACCAATGGAATTTGGCAGAACACCCTTAGAAGCCAAAATATAAGGTAACATTGGATATTCATTCTGTTTCTGCACATAGTTTTTGACTGGTTCAGGACTAGAGTTGTCATTGATTTGCTGACAGTGACTTGATGTTTCAAAACTAAGTTCATTTGAATCTTCACAACTGCTTCTTCTTGGGCTGCCGGTTTTTTGTCGAACTCTGCATAACACCCACTCATCCAGCTGAAGCAAAAGGAGAAAAACAAAAGAAATTGTAAATGTCAAAACTTCACACTATCGTGCTGGCTTATAAACCGAAAAACTAGTGTTGTCAATTGCAGATCGCAAAAAATAGCAGTTTGTTCAAATAGCGCTTTACATTAGGGCTATATTGTCTGCTATTTGACAATATTTGTACAAAATAACATTTTGCAGAATAATAATAAGTTGTTCAAATTCTGCTAAACTATAGCGTTATAGTGCTACTATTTAATAACACTGCACAAAACATTTTAGAAGATTGAAAAATTGAACCATGGAATTGACCTACTCTCATAGACCCACTATGGTTGGAATTTGAGATCATTGAATCATGCAACCTATACTCATGCATGATCCACTCAGTCTTAGACCCTTTTAGTGGACGTCCCTTATAGAACACAAGAGATTTCTTCACTCCAATGCTTTTCAACCCATATGAAGTAAAAATAGGTTTATCAGTTCCAGTTGCTTTCCAATAACCTGCACCAGCTGCTCTATTAGGCCTCACTCCTTTTGGATACTTTCTGTCTCTTGGAGTAAAGAAATACCATTCTTCATCCCCAAACAAAGCTTTACCTGTTAAAATGAAAAGATACCATTCCTTACAAAAACAGGTTAAACAACTTTTTAGTCCTTAAACGCTAAACCCTATGTAGGGACTAAAAAGCACCCTATTTTTATAAAAAGAGAAACAAAACATGGACAAACATTATATATGGACTAAACTATGAACAGAAAACACGTTTAACCCATAAAGGAAAAAGACAATGAAAAGAAAACTAAAAAATTAGTGAAGTTGTTAAGACATACTTGGGAGCTCCCATGGATTGTACTTGTAAAGATCTATTTCTGCTATGAATGAAGCAGGAAGGGGAGATGAAGTGACTTTGTTTCTTAGATAGTGAACAATAAGCTCTTCATCAGAAGGGTGGAACCTAAATCCAGGAGGGAGTTGAATTTCTGAATGATCATTTTTTTTGTCCATGAAGATGAAGGTATTATCAATGTCTACGTAGGAAACTAGGAAATGTATTGATGAATTGCCGATATTATCGATCAAAATGGTTGTATATTTGCAGTCACTGTGCATGGATTATATATATGCTGTTTGATCATGCAGATAAGGACAATTGTATCCTGTAATATAATACTAGGTAGGTGTGTGAAAAGAGATGAGGAAAACAACCCTTTTGTCCTATGTTCTATGACAACATTCTTGAAAGGGTATTTACCATAAAATATAATTGTAATCGACATGATTACTTTGCAATTTAGACAAAAGATTGAGTCCTGTGGTGACCAAAGTCATGTTATATTACAGGATATATATACAGCTTCGTTTGAAACTTTAACGACCAAAGTTTGTCAGTTTTATGCATCAAATTATCAAGTGCATTGGCAAGACCCAAAATTAAAATATATGCTAGTTGGGAGCAGAAATTCCTACACATGTAGTTTCGTGGAGATGTGACATGAGATGACACAGAGTTTATGTCGTCTGTTTTGGTTGGCTCATTTAAGCTTATCTAATAAGCACTTGTGAGATTATTTGAAAGAGTTCGTGAAAACAACTTATGACATGACATGTCAGAAACTTGTTTTTAGTGTATTCTCATAAACTCTCCATGATAGCTTATGAAAACAATCCATCAATTATATAAAAATAATTTTTACTTTATTTTATCTGTTATTATTGAAATAATCTATATATATGAAAAGTGCTTTCTGCTTATGCTATCATAAGTTGTTGATCCACACATACAGCCACTGGCCAGCTAAAGAAACTAATAGTTGGTGGTAATTTTTAAAACGATTTTATTTTTGAGTTAGTACTAAAATTAAGGAGTAACATATGCTGATGAAACTATAATGATCTGTATTTAATCAGTTACAGGATTTGTTAAGCCACATGTGTTAAATTGTTGCAGCAGATCATTGGTGGCTTGGTCTGAAAACTCTAACTTTTAAAATCTCAATTGGCTTATTGTGTCTTGAAAGCTGCAAATTAACATATAGCAAAAACATACCTAAATTAACAATTGAGATTTAAACAACTTCATAATTTATTATTTATATGAATACATATATGGTCATAATTTCATTGGTTGATTTTCCAATCCTTGCTATAACTTCACATTTTTTCCATGTAAAATGAATCTTTCACTTTAGTAGAATCAAATCCAAAAATATATGCATATAACTTTTGTCAACAAGTACTTGGAAGAGTGGCATTAGCCTGATCCAACTTTGGTTGTTGAAGCTTCTTCTGAGGGATAGAGCAATTTTTTGTTAGGTTCATCATCCCTTTTGAGTTACTTTTCTCACACAGTTATTTCTTTGTTAGTGTTCTACTAAATCAGCTTAATTTACTAGTTATTATAGTAATCATTGACTTAATCCATTAAATTCTAGTTACCTTTTTTAGAGTACTAGAAGTATTGATACAGAATAAAAATTTGAAATGGTTACTACATTGAAGTAGAACTCAATTATAAAATAAATAACAAAAAAAAAATATACTTCAGGAAAACTTCAACGTAGTCTCTTTAAAATGAAATATAAACAAAAAAAACAAGAAAAGACGGGCATAATGATAGTTCCATGCACAAAATTCCAAGAAATGGAACATAATAAGCATAATAAGACCAACTTGATTAGGTAATTTGGCTTCTTCTTCTTGGACTTAATCCATTTAACCCAATGTATCAATTTTTGTTCTCCCCTTATTGGACAGGCTGTTTTCACATTATTATGTAGCATCACAATTATATATGCCCCCACTCCTCACATTCATTGTTTTTTTTTTTTTCAGAAAGGTTTTAAATCACAGTCATAGTACCATATCATTGCAATTCTTGATTTTATTTAGAATCATAGTCAATTAATGCTATGATCTGGTGTCATCTTACGGTCATAAAGACATCAAAATTCTGATTATTATCGTCATGGTCACCGTTGTGGTTATTGTTATGACATAATACAAAGTCAAGAAAAAAAATGGGATTTGAAAAAGATATTCAAATTTAGCAGTATAAGTGTTAAAACCGAGGCTTCAATTTGTTTTGTTTATAAGGGAAGGCGTGGAATTCTACACCAGTTTTTGAGCCATTTATGTAACATACAAAATACTCCCCTCTTTTTTTTCTAACAAATCATCTCAACTATTTTGGCACAGCTAACCCAAACAAATATCATTAAATAAAAAAGGAAAAAAGAACAAATATAAGGTCCATTAACAAAATATAAAGAAAAGACCATGTCAATTTAGACTCAAATTCTCTAAAATAAAATCAGGTGACAAGAGTCCACCAAGTGTAAATTTCTACTACAAGAAGCTAACTATATATCAATACATTTTGACTTTTGTTTTATTTAAGTTTCAGATTTCAACGTGAAATACTTGAACATAATTAATTACTTATATGTGAAAAAAAATTATAATATGATCGTATCAAATTTATAATATCTTATAAAAATAAATTTTCATGTGATAAAACATTCATTTTTTGTTTTTGTAATACTCTATTAAGATATACAAACATGGATAGGGTGTCGTGCAAGTGACTTGTGTCGTCCATGAGTAAAATTGCCAAATAGATATTTTTGATGAATAAATAAATACATTGTTATACTTTTATTAATTTTAGATATAAACTCGTAGATTTTGCATCTTAAAATATTAATATTTATAGATAAACTGTTAAAGAAAAATTTATGCAAAATAGTATATTTAATAGATTTGTCTATATTATAATTTAGATTTTTTTTATGCGATTTTGTCAAAAACACCCTCATTAAAATTAATAAAACTGATTAATAAATATAAATTAAATAAAAAAAATATTATCAAAGATATCATAATAATAAAGAACACGTTTAATCTTTTAAGTTTAACTCAATTGTTCTTTAAATTGATTTATATTAATAGTCTTTAAAATATACTAATTTATGTACGAGTCCTCTAACTTTAAATTTCTTTTTTGATTATGGTAATAAAATATTAAGATATAATCGTAACAAATTGATTGTTCAAGCTATTTTACGTGTAAAGAAAGTTAAAGATATTGATTATGTGAATAAATATTTATTACTTTATTTTTAAGTCTGAATGCAAATTTAAATTATTATAGAAAAAAATTAAAAAATATATATTATTTATAAATTTTGATGAACGTTTTATGAATGATTAATATAATGGATATATTATTATATTATTTGATATAGTTTCAAATGCTAAAAAAATTTCAATTGAATTAATTATTATTGAAATTGAAATAAATAATTAACAGTGCAAGCATAATATAACTTAAAATATTAAATTAAAATAAAATAAATTTATAAGACTTAAGCGGTAATTTAACAAATATAAAGAATTATAAATGTATTTTTATGGTATAACAATATATCAACACAAATTTGATCAACTAATTGCAAAAAGAAAGTAAGCTTGTGTTTGTTTCTAATGTTAAAATCAATTGAAAAGCACATCCAACACGAGACAACAGTTAATAACTTTGTTATTTGATAGTGAAATTGCTTTGGAACGTGTGAAACAATAGTTGAACGCAAAATCAACGGTATACTAAAAAGAAAAAAACCGCAAACATACAGCGTCTTTGATGATTATATATATTTAGATAGAATTGAGTTTAATAATAATTTTTAATATAAAAATTATGTTTAAATATAAATATAAATTTTAAGCTAAAATTAATTTTAGAATTAGAACTATATGCTCTACAATATTTAAATATATCAAAATTAATTTTACAACTTCAAAATTTATTTTAATTATTTCAAAATTAGAAATAAATATGAATATAGTCTCATGAAAGTTAAACACCAATATTGTATTAAAAATCAATTTATAATTAAAAATGATAACCATAAAATACAAAAAAAAAAACACCATAGATTAAAATATGAAGTAGTAAATAAAAGATTAAAAATAAATAATTAAAATAAAATGTGAATGAAAGAAACAAATATATAATTTTATTTTAAAATTAAAAAATATTATATTTTTTGTTATAATATAAAATAAATACAATTTTTAATTTCTATAAAATGTTGACACTGCAGTTGTAGTCTTAGAACATTATTAAAAAATTGTTCATAAAAAATAATTCAAAATTTGTTAAAGATATATTATTTCAATAAAAATAAAAACTGTATTGATAACGTTATATTTATTATGTTTACAAAGATCGAAACTTTATAAAAATAAAAAATATTTAATAATAATTTAAAGGCGAAGGAGTAGAAAAGTATGATAAGAGTTTTTGGGATGAAGGAGAGTGGAGCAAGGTCCCACTTCCAGTGTTGAATTTTGGGGAGCCTCAGACAAAGTATCACGGACGGTCCTATGACTCTGCATTGGGAAAAGATAACCCAACCCATGTAACATCAATGCTTGCATGCTACTTACTAATTATGGCTTAATCATTCATAACCAGCTAGTAGTACTATAAGGTAAATAACTTTTGTGTTACCATTACTTCCTCAATCTTCACTATTACTCTTACTCCTTTGAAAAATACTACTACGTTTTCAAAGCAAGAAATTGAAGTTTGCGCTATAACTCTACTAACGAAGAAATGCATAATAATAGTAGTAGAGTCTCTCACCTCTCAAATATAATTAATCAAAAGAAAAGTATATCAAAATTTCTAGTCAAAGTCAATTTGTGTCTTTGGGTTGGCCCTTCAAATTTACTCTAACCGAGGCTGACTGCCCCCTTTTCAGGATACAATTAAATTTAACACTTCACCAAAAAAATTCAGACTCTCTCCTTGCAATCAACTTATTTGCAATAAATTGTTGTAAAAAAATAAATAGTATTTTTTAATTTTTAATGAACTTTTTAAATTGAGCAGAAATTCTCTTTATTTCTCAAAAAAAAAATAAAAAGTCTATTATTAATATTTTGAGTGTATAGCAATGTAATTATATTATATTTATACGTTAAAAAATTTTAGTAATTGAAAAATTTGAGAGGGTAAAAAACTGAAAGGATCTTAAGTCATTTTAATTAATATTAATTAAATCATTTTCAGTACAATATTTTTATGGAGTAATATTTTATTTTAATAAAAAAAATTATCTTTAAATAAATACTTATAATTTCTAATGCAAATTAAGTCATATTTCTTTTACAAGTATTTATACTATAACATTCCTAAATATAAGTATATATTTATAATTTCAAAAATATTAAATAATATTTGTTGTGAGACTTATTTTATTTGTAAATGAGAAAATATTGGAGGACACTCATCTATTCTCCATTATACACTTAAAGAGATAATAAAATAGAGAAATAAAATGTGTCATATATAATAGATAATGATATATTTATGAAGTTATAAAAAAAATAAAATAAAAAATGAGAAGTTTAATAAATGATAGAAAAATAAAAAATGTATATATAGTTGTTGATAGTATGAGAGGTACCTTCGTATTATTTTCTATTCATTTGAAGTTTTCCTCAATATTGGCTTTTTCTTGTCTTTTAACAGAATAATAATGACATATAACCAGCCAAGCCAGCAAGGAAAGTTTCTCTTACAGCATTTGAGTACCCTCCAAAATAATTTTTGTTGATTTGTTATCTTTAAGTTATCTACTCCAATAACCTTTGTTTTCTTCCTTTGTACTCTCTGAAAAACCTTCGAAACTTAGCTGTTTTCTTCTGCTGATCACCACTTTGCTAACCCATAATTAACCATATTTCAATATAACCACTCCACACAAATGAACATTAATCCTGGTGACCCCTTTTCACTATCCTCTTCCACCAGAGGCTTTGACAAAGTTCAAAAAACAACAAACCCTAACCATAATCCACCACAACCCAACAAGAAGAAGAGAAATCTACCAGGAACACCAGGTAATAATATTAATAAACTAATTCAACTCATCCTTCTAAATTTTTTTCTACTTCTTCATATTAATTAACTAATCTCTCCCTCATAAAATATATATGTGTTTATTCTTTGCTTATATTTTATTACCGAAGAAGTAGTTGTTTACCAACTGAATTTTTAGTAATTTGATTATCGGTTGATTTTGATTGTATAATGACAGATTACCAGTTTTTAATGGAAGTTTTTCTAGCCATGGATATTTTATTTTTCAAATATATTTAATTATAATTTAGATTATACTATTAAACTGTTACAGATCCAAATGCTGAGGTGGTTGCTCTTTCGCCGAAAACACTAATGGCGACGAATCGATTCGTCTGCGAAATATGCAAGAAAGGATTCCAAAGAGATCAAAATCTACAACTTCATAGAAGAGGTCACAACCTTCCATGGAAGCTAAAGCAAAGGTCCAACAAAGATGTAAGGAAAAAAGTATACATCTGTCCGGAGAAAACCTGCATCCACCACGACGCGGCCAGGGCACTCGGCGACCTCGCCGGAATAAAGAAACATTTTAGCAGAAAACATGGAGAGAAGAAGTGGAAATGTGACAAGTGTTCCAAGAAATATGCAGTTCAATCTGATTGGAAAGCTCATTCAAAAACTTGTGGCACTAGAGAATATAAGTGTGATTGTGGCACCCTCTTCTCTAGGTAATTCAATTCATTGATTTATGAAAAAATATTTGGTGAGTTTTTCTTAAATATTTAATTGGATTTTGCACATGTACAGGAAGGATAGTTTTATTACACACAGAGCATTCTGTGATGCCTTAGCTGAAGAGAGTCTAAATTTAAAGAATGAAGATATGTCAAATAATGTGATCAAGAACACACAACAATTTGGTATTAGTTCAACTTTTCATGATCAAAGACCAAAGTTGTCATTGTGGTTGAACCAAGTAAATGATTCACTTGATCATGTTTCATCATCAGGTTTTTCTGATCATGTTATGCAGATGAGCTTAATGAATAGTTGCTCTTCAGATTTAGCATCAATTTATTGTGATAAAAAAAACAAACAATCATCAAGTTCAAGTTCAAGTTGTTCTCCAATGTCAGCTACTGCACTTCTTCAAAAAGCAGCTCAAATGGGTTGTACAAGAAGCAGCACTAGTAATCCATCAATTTTTAGTGTAACAATGAGTTCATCTAGCTAATTTTTAGGGTAACAATGAGCTCAAATGGGACCCATGCACTAATTTACTGCATGTTATCTTTCTCCTAGCTAGCTACTAGCTCTTGCTTTGTATCCTTGTTATCGTTTTCGCTACTCTTTCTTCAAACAAGTGGAGTAATATAAAATATTCAGAATTTCAGCCTCAAAATAATCACATGTTAGCTATTGTTCTATACTACTTGTTATTTTAACCCATCTTAAAATAATGTATTTAATGGGTGAATATTTGAAAACTTTTCTTCTCACTTACAAATTATTCTTGAAAGCTTCTAAATTTTTTGTGAATACTAATTCAAAGGTTTTATTTCCGAATTAATTATTTTATATATATGTATTTGAGAATATTGAGACGTGAGAGAACAAATTTATATACAACTTAAAAAACAAATGAACTTTAAATTCTATGTATCGGAGATACTCATTAAACTAATGAAGAGTTTGATTAGCATGCATATAGAACTATATTAAATAAGATTATTTTGAAAAATTTAGTCGTCTTTTTTTATAAGATATTTTCCTATTTTTTTATTTATTTATTTACCCTTAATTATATATATA
>JBBPBS010000753.1:3389291-3462521 GCA_037974835.1 Cicer judaicum | reverse complement strand
AACTTCAATTAAGATGTTCTTAAAGCGGTAAAATTGTATTAACATAGTCTCTTATATCTTAGATATTTAAAAATAATATTCTTTTTAAAAAAAATATGATTTTTAAAAATTGCAAAATTTTAAACAAATTTGTCACTATATTAGTATTTGTCAGGAATAGTTTGACGTAAGTTAGTAATACTATTATTAGACATATGCATTTAATAACATATCCTTAGAAATTGACAAACTTGATTATAATATTTATTGATAATAATGTGGAGTTAGATTTATATAACTATACATTTTTAAATGCAACTAGTATAATATCCATGAATGGTGTGTCCTTTATATATTTTTATTTAAAAATATTTTTTTTATAATAAATAGAACAAAATTAATGTAGTTAACTATTGTAGTCGATAATTATCAAATTAATATATTAGTTGTACTTAAAATTATTAACATGACAATAAAATAATTTATGATATGGCTGTGATTCTGAGAGTTAAAATTTCATTAAGATTTATTGGTTGCTATGAAGTATCTCAAATAATATTAATTTGTAGAAAATAATTTTTCAAGATAATGGACATGCAAGTTAGAATAAAACTATCGAAATAATAGAATTTGAGCAATTGATTAAGACATTTAATAATAAATCATAAATTACTAAAATATGTTTTACATGTAAAGAAATCTATATTAGAACTTTCATCTATACATTATCAATCGTTGCTGGTTGAATTTTGATGTTTAATTAGTAATGTATTATCAATAACTTTTGTAATGTTAAAAGATAACTTCATTTCTTGTATTTTTTCGCATCAAGGATCATAATCTGCACCAACACCGTATAACATAATTTGCTCGTTAGTCATATATAATTTTTTAAATACAAAAATATAAAAATAATTACCAAATTTATATTTTTTCAATAGACAACATATCAATATTTTTCTATATTATTGTTCGTAAAGACATTAACATAGTCTCTTATATCTTAGATATTTAAAAATAATATTTTTTAAAAAAAAAATATGATTTTTAAAAAGTGCAAAATTTTAAACAAAATTTTCACTATATTAGTATTTGTGAGGAATAGTCTCACATAAGTTAGTAATACTATTATTAGACATATGCATTTAATAATATATCCTTAGAAATTGACAAACTTGATTATAATATTTATTGATAATAATGTGGGGTTAGATTTATATAACTATACATTTTTAAATGCAATTTGTTTGTTTTTATGATAGAAATTGAGAGAGGAGATTAAGTCTCGTTTATAGTACAAAAAATATGATATTTTAATAAATACTTATGAAAGAATTTATGACTATTTTTCTATTATTTAAATATTTGTTTACTCGTTAAAAATAAGTAGATTGTATGAGAGAATTTGATTATAAATTGTTGCAGTTAATTTTAAAATATCAATTATTTTATATCAAAATATTGCTTTTGGTCAAACAACTTTTTATGTAATTTTTTGGTCAAATAATCCTCCTTCTTCAATAAATCCCCCACGTAGAAAAACTTCTTTTAAAAATAAAAAATGACGTGTTACTTTAACATAAGCGAAACCACGTGTCAGATTATCATTAGATCATGTTTTGTATCAACGACGACGTGGTAGATTCTAATTAGATAATATTTAGCACACGTGGCCACTAAAGGAAATAGTGATCCTAAAATAAAATCCACGTGTAAAACATTGATTGGCACAAACTACGTGTGATGACATGAAAACGTTGAAAGCTACAACAAGGTTTCGTTTTCCCTTTCCAAATCTTTCAATTTCTCAATTTTTATTTACTTATATAAAAAAAAAAAAACCAGAGAATCAAATAACCTGCGTCTGTGGCGAAGCACTGTCCTTTTCTTCTTCCTCTGCGAATGTATTAATAACAAAATTGATAAACCATAGAGGAAGATTTCAATGCTTAATCTTATCGGTTTCTCGTTGTTGACTATGGATTCGGTTTCTTATAAGGGATTGCTTCAACCATTCTTTTTACTCAATTTTGTTTTGGTTTGTCAACTCATTATCCTTCAACCCTTTGTTTCTGCTTCAGGTACACCTTAATTTTTTTTTGTACTTTCTCTTCGTTTCACTGTGAATTAATATTCCTTTTCACTTTTCCCTCATTAAATTTCATAACTTTAATGCTTCGATTTAGCTTTGTTTGTGGATCGCTTTTCAATTTTATTATTGTTATTACTGTAATGTTTTTGTTTGTGATAGAAATTCTAATTCCTGTGTTTAGCAGTTTGATTACTCACTGCATTTTAGTATAGTGTCAATGGAGATTTTAGATTTTAAAGGAAATAAGTGCATTTGTTATAGTAGTATTAGTAGAATGTTAATTCACCAAATTAAATATTTTTTAGTTAGATATATTTATGTCATCTTTATAGATGTTAGACTGTGTAGCATGGCTTGGTTGATGTGCATGTTTGGAATGGTTGTTACTTTGGCTGAACCACGGTGTGGCAATGTGGTAAAAGCTACACTCTGCAGCTTCAATGAAATTATGGTGCCACCAGAATTTTAGCAAACTCGTTGTCAATCCAAACATTTATTCAGGATTTTAGTGCTTCTTATTTCACGGGGATTTCTAGTGTAGTTTGAAAATTGAAAACTAAAGAGGCTTGACTAAGACCTGCTTGAGTGGTATTAAATGAGCTAGGAACTCAAATACAGAAGCTGATATTTGAGAGAAACTAAGAGAGTTGAGAAAAAGAAACAGATATAAAAAATAAAAAATAAAAGAGAGAGAGAGAGGAAGAATGCTGCTTATGCCATGTTAGACTCAATGGCAAATCAAGAAAATGAGTGTATTGTAGTTTTTAAGGGTTTTCCCCTTTCCAAATGAGCTAGTGCTTGTTTCTTCAATACTAACAGTTTAGTTTGAATCATCTTCTACTCCCTCCTTCTATTTTAGTATTTTAGCTAACATCAAACCCTGAATTATTTCACCATCAATTTATTGTGTATCCTCCACAATGATATAATTTTCAAACAGCCAAATGATATATTTTCAAACAGCCCTATTAAAGGCCATGTTCTGTTCACCAATTATTTCTGTTCCCCATATAATTCTTTCCTGATTTCCTGGATTGTGTTAATGTTAACCATTGTTTTTATACCGTACTTTGTCCTTGTTCTTTCTCCATTAGTCAATCTCTGATACATATTTTTCATTTATTAGCAAATGATAAGGGTATATGGCATCACATAGTAGTGTACCGATCAAAACACTAAATTTTGTTGATAATATTATGATTCAAATTCATCAAAAAGAGCATGGAAGGGTGAATTAAATCCCTTGACATATATCTTTTATTAGACCATTCTCTCCCGAAATTAAATCCCTTGACATAGTATGTCTGTCATATATCATCAAGTTGCATGTCCAATTTGTTAATGTCACTGCATGTTAAAGTTTGTTAATTATACTATATACTACTATATAAGGCCTGTATGTATTGGTATTGAAGCTGGTCAAAATCAAGTTTGACCAGAGCTGCTTCTTACATGCTTTTGGCAAAATTGCCTCGTAATATCAAGTTTGACCAGTTTGTAGTTTGTGTTTCTATTTTCAATTTTTCATTTAAACTAAAATTTCTGTACATAATCCCACTGGAAAATGTTACTCTTAACTTTATTACTCCTCTAGAAGTTCTTTGATGGTTCAGTATTCAAGTGAAATTTGTTGCCTGAACAGTTTGCTTTGTTTTTGTATGTGATCATGTGGAAAACCAGGAAATGCTGCTGAGTTGTTTGAAAGAGCATCTCAAAGTATAAAAGGGAAACATTATACTGAGGCACTTAATGATCTAAATGCTGCAATAGAAGCAGATCCAAACCTTTCAGAAGCATACCTTTCCCGTGCTTCAGTTCTTCGCCAGTTATGCAGGTGTGGTTCATTTACAAGTATTACCCCACCCCCTTCCTTTTAAACATAAAGAACATTCCTTGTCAAATGATGGTTTTGCTTTTGAAAGTTTGATAAATAATGTAAAAAATACACATTATTTTGGTTTCCGTATGTTGTTTAATAAGGATAGGAGATACTGTAAAAAATAATCAAAATTATTCATATGTTAAACTTTTCCTCTCTTTTTGTTTTGGGAGAGGAGCGTGGCCGAAATCTTCTTATTATCAATCAAAATTTTTAAAAGAGAAGCACCATTTTCCCCCTATCATTCCTGAAGTTAGCAAATAATGTAAACCTTAAAATTTTAAGATATCAGTTTCAGAAAATGACCATTGTGCCACTCTTCCCCCACCTCCTCTCCAACCCCTCATCTCCTCCTCCATCGTTCCAAGTCACTCAAACTCCTAATTGGATAGTTATATCATTCAGGTGCTTTTTGGCTAATGTAGATATGAGCAATCTGAGAGGAGCTACAATAAGTTTCTGGAGTTACAACCCGGACATTCAGCAGCAAAAAAGGAGCTCTCTCAGCTATTGCAGGCTCAAAGTGCCCTAGAAACAGCTCAGTCCCTCTATGATTCAGGGAACTTCACAAAATCTTTGGAATACATTGACAAAGTTGTTCTTGTTTTCTCTCCAGCATGCACTAAGGTAACAATCTTATGCTCTTCCGGTTCTGTAAACTTCATTTCAGTTTCCATCTCTCAGTAGTTACACTAGTCTGAAAGTGAATGACATGAATGCCTAACTTTGTATGCATTATTTCTTCAGGCTAAGCTTCTCAAAGTAAGGTTGTTGATAGGTGATAAAGAGTATGAGGGTGCCATTGCCGAGTCTGGGTATATTCTCAAGGAAGATGAAAACAATCTAGAGGCATTGTTGCTACGTGGTCGTGCATATTACTATTTAGCTGATCATGATGTTGCCACAAGGTTTGTCTTGTCAAAATGAATTCTTACAATTTTTTAAATATTATCCAGCTTATATGTGAGCATATATACAGGCATTACCAGAAAGGTCTTCGTCTAGATCCCGAACATAGTGAACTGAAAAAAGCATACTTTGGGTTGAAAAATCTACTCAAAAAGAGAAAAAGTGTAAGTTTTGATATATTGTTGAAACTTCTTTTTATTTCCCTCTGAAGTTTTTCATCCTTTTTTCTTTTGGGTGTTGGTGATTCATTATTTCTATGTTCTTCGTAAAGGCTGAAGATAATGCAAATAAGGGCAAGCTGCGGGTGGCAGTGGAGGAATTCAAGAGTGCACTCGCTGTTGACCCTGACCACCTTGCACATAATGTACATCTTCATCTTGGCTTATGTAAAGTGCAAGTCAAGCTTGGTAGAGGAAAAGATGCCTTGAACAGTTGTAGTGAAGCTCTTAAGATTGATGGGGAGCTTATTGAAGCTCTTGTTCAGGTTTACTATCATTTTAAACACATGCTTGTTTTGTCTTATAGAAGTATTTTTCTGGGCCATGGTCTGCAAGCAATTTTCTCTTCATTTATCGAAGTCTTGTTTGAGGGATATGGAAAATTTTGTTATTGTAGTAAAAATATTCTGTAGACCACACATATTTACTTATCTTGAAGTTTTTTGTTGTAGAGGGGAGAAGCTAAACTCTTGTTGGAGGACTGGGAGGGAGCTGTGGAAGATCTGAAATCAGCTGCTCAAAACTCTCCTCAGGTAATATATCTTGATCTCCTGTAGAATGTTTCCTATCGCTATGATTAAGAATGTTGGAGTAGTTTTGGGAAGAACAAATATTCCAAGTTCCATGTTGAGTTTTCCTTCCTCTAAATCAGAAGTCTTTGGGAAAGAGAGAAGACTTGAGAGTAGGAGAGTATACTAATTGAAGATAAGAAATCCTTGAAAAAAATACAGTAAAACACACTAATATGAGCATCCAAAAAATGAAGGATTAAGAGATATAGAGAGAAAGAGAGATTAACTTCAGCAAATCTTGCCATTATCTATGCATATATCTAAATGAAGAACTTGTACCAATATGATAAAAAATAAATAAAACTTATGCCGATATATTTTTTACTTCATACTTTCCTCAACACTACTGTACTGATATCCATTTAAGTTGATCCCTTACCCTTAGTTACAAATTCGTTGTCAATTTGTAACAAATGAAAGTCTCTTGGACATGAATAAATTATTTTAACTTTGTAAGCACGACAGTCATGCTCTTGACTCAAACCTTCTATTCATTTATTGTATTTGTCTGTTTTTGAGAGATTTGGTGAATTCAGAATTGTCTGTAGTTGCATTACTTAAAAGCAATGAAAAATACTTTGCCCTTTAGAGCTTTTCGACTTTAGGTTTTCTCTATGTTTCATGCTCCCAGTAGTTATTCTTTAAGAGTTTAAATTGGATCACTATATTAGAAAATACATGCCTGATTAACATTGTAACTAGTAAAAAAATTTACTTGTAATAAAATAGCTTTATATAGTCTTTTGAACACATTTTCATCAAATGATTAATTGAAATTATAACCTTAATATTTATGTGGCGTTTGATTAGTAGTTCGTCTTGTCTATAACTGCAGGATATGAATATCCGTGAAGTATTAATGAGGGCTGAAAAAGCTTTAAAGATGAGCAAACGCAAGGATTACTACAAGATTTTGGAAATTTCAAAACATGCGTCCGCCGCCGACATAAAACGTGCATACAAGAAACTTGCCTTACAATGGCACCCAGATAAGAATGCCAACAATAGAGAAGAAGCCGAGGCTAAATTTCGAGAAATTGCTGCTGCATACGAGGTCTTACAAATAAATACTTTATCGCTTTTCCGTCTTCAATCTTTGTTCAGGAGACATGCTTGTGTGATTTTTGGATATATATTCCATATTTGATGCTTTACACAATCATTTTTTACTAGTTTGGGATGTAAAATATTTTGTTGAGTAACTTATTGTTGCATTTTGTTTTAGGTTCTAAATGATGAAGAGAAACGCACAAGATACGATAGAGGGGAGGACCTTGAAGACGGAGGAATGGGTGGCGGAGGCGGCGGAGGTTTCAATCCCTTTGGTGGTGGAGGACAGCAGTTTACCTTTACTTTTGATGGTGGCTTCCCTGGTGGAGGCTTTCCCGGGGGTGGCGGCGGTGGATACGAATTTCATTTTTGATCGGAAAAGTCTTAGTCCTGATATTTTTCATAGGGAAAACTATAGCCTTGATTTCCTCAAGGGACCACAGTTATAATGTTGACTAATCACTTGCTAACGGTTGTTGAGGTAAATAGATAGGCCATCCATCCCAAGTTGCTTGCAAGACAAGACTTGTACTTTACAGGAATTTTATTTTTGATTTGTGCAAAAGTGATGGGGATGGGTGTTAGTTAAGGAGGCACATTTTTATGTAGCCACATTTAGTTTTATGCAGTGGTTGTCAATTATGTAAGGATGACTTTAAATTCCAACCAACCACTAAACTATTTGTTTACATATTTTTTAAGTCAATTGAATTGCTTCACAATTAATACCATGGAAATTTGAGTTACTACCCTTAGGTGCATCTAGTGCTTCAAAATTGACTGGAGCTGGATTAGTTTAGTTATCTGCCTGAGCATCACTACTGTTTATTTTCTGAAAATTTGGTGTTACTCAGTCTAGGTATTAATTATTGCCCTTAATTATATTTTAGCTGTCATCCTTGATAGTAGGGATGAAAATAAGTTAGAGGTTGATCCTGATTAATGGCCTAACTTACATCAGAAGTAAACTACATTAAGATTTTTTACTACATGAACTAGAATTAGACTTTTTAAAAGAAAGTAAATGTTATATTTTGTGAATTTGCCTCATCTGAAGGCTTAGTTAACTAAGCAATAAAATCAATAGTTTATATTTTACCGATTTTGAACATTGGTGATGTAATTAATAATTAATTTGTTTATCAACAACCGATATTACTTGATTTACTCTTCAAAGTCAATATTCACTTTTTAGAGATGTTGATTTACTCTTCAAAGTCAATATTCACTTTTTAGAGATGTCTGAGCTTTGATTTGTTATTAATAGTTACAAATACTCACTTTATACTTGTAATGAATTATTCATTTTAAATGAATAGGGCCCAAATATTTTATCGACTTATTTACATTTACATATTTGAACATGTTAGTTTATGGGTCATATCAGAAGCTAGTCATTAGTCTTTTCATTTCTCTCCATGTTATGCAAATCAACGATGAGTCTATTTGAACATGTTAGTTTAGGGGTCATATCAGAAGCTAGTCATCAGGCTTTTCATTTCCCTCTTTGTTATTTATTTTATTTTGTTTAAATATATTATTTATAAAATAAGCTTTTAGATCATGTAAAATCTTTAAAAATATAACAAATCAGGTTCAAGTCTGTAAGTTGAAAACCCAAGTCAGAGTTGAAGTTCAGAACATACAAAACTAACAGATTTCAATGATGATAAAGACAGGTTAAGTACTTAATTTCCAATCAAGTTATCCTTTCTACGTACTCCCATTACAAAGTTGATACAATATTCCTTACATGTTTAGTTTTGATTAAGAGCATAAAAATAGACTAAGGTTCTATGAAAAATAATACATAAATGGCTTCACTTCTTACATTACAGATTCCAATGAAAAAATCACTTACATTGAACTCAAAATTTTCTTCACATTGTAACAACAAGAGTACAAGAGATATATCTTCATCATCAATCAACTCAAACTCCCTCAAACAAGGAAAAAATAAAAGAAAATAGGAAAAACAAAATAGTTACATACATTCATACATACATCCACATTCAAAAAACAAAGATTTTGGCAAGAACAGCAACAAACAATAGAACACCTTCAACTCTGTAGCTATTCAGACTCACAGCACTTGAAGCATCAAGCGAAGCATCTGATGATCCTGCAGGAGCGTCAGATGACCGAACACGTTTCTCCGACTTACTCGGCGCCGGAGCCTCGGCCGGCGCCGCAGTCGGAGCTACAGAACCAAAAAGTGCCATAGGAAGAAGTACTTTGTCAACCTGATAAACTGCAAGCTGATTATCACTATAAATAGTATTAGAAACTGTTGTATCAATAACACCAGTTGTTACATTAACTTGATTTCCTGAAGTAGTAACATTAAGAGGGTACTCTCCATCATCACTGTTTCCAGCTTGCGTGTGCAAGGGGTTACTTGCAGTTTGAAACTGTGAAATTGTGTAAAGTGTTGGTAAAATATGAAACTGCAAAAGTTGAAGTTGGTTTTGTGTACTGATTGAGTTTAATGTTCCTGATTTTAGACTTGAGAATGCATTATCTGTTGGTGCAAAGATTGTGAGTCCTTGGTTTGAGTTATTGAGTTGCGAATCGATTCGATCGGATACTTGTGTTGCTTTTAGTAGCTTCATGAATGTTGTGAATTGTCCTGCTTTTTCTAGGATTTTTGTTATGTTTGTTGGTCCTGATGGTGCTGGAGATGATGCTGTTTGAGCTGAAATTGTTTGGAACAATGTCATGGTGATGATGAATGCGTTGAATAAGAGAGGAATGAAATGGAGTAGCTTTGCCATTGATGTGAAGAAGTTAGACGAATCAAGAATGTGTTTTGTTAGAAGTTGATTAAGGGGTATGTGGTACACATGTATTATATAGTATCTTGTTGTGGAGAGGGTGAATGGAAAAAAATTGATTGATAATTAAACGTTTGGTGAAAGGTTGCATTTAGTATAAGGTGGGAAGTGGCCTTCAAATAGTTTATTTTTCTTTCTTAAAGCAAGACATTATATTTATTTTTCTTTCTTATAGAAAGACATTACAGACTTTGTTTGAACTTCATTATCTCTTAGTGAAAGGTAGACTTGGTTTGAATTGTTGAAGGGACCACTGCAATAATTTTGACTTGACATTTGCCAAAAATTGTTGAGGTAAGGCCTCTTGATCATATGCTTGAAATATAAGAAACGTGCTTTACAGAAATTTTTGCTTTGTATGGAAGTGATTGCTCCGCTGGAGAAAATATATTTTTGACATTTGAATTGGACACACTCAAGATAGTGTTTTAATACAATTTTGATTTTTTATTTTAATCTTATTTTTGAATTGCATGTATTTTGTAAAGGGTCAAATATTAATGTTTTATGTCAAAATAAGATTGTACTTTTAATATTGATTTTTTTTATCTCAAACAACTCATTAAAAATATTTTGAAAAAGACAGATAAAAAATCACCAACTTTGTGAGAACATATCTCAACATAAACAATTTTTACTCCTCCAAAATGATAATTTATGCACTACCGACTCTCAAGTTTTTACATTTCTTGGATTTGCACCGACTAATAAGCCAAGAAAGATGATAGGGATCTCTCTTATTTTACAATTCAGCAACCCTTTTGGCTCTTGAATCCACTCTTTGGAGGCATTTGATCCCACCAATCTACTCATGTGGAAATTCACTTTTAATCTCAGATATCACTTCAAATAAATAAAATATAACTTTAATTAAATGATCAGGACTATTCTGGAGAAACTTTAATTGAAAGTGAACAGTTGAGTGATGAAATAAGAAAAAAATAAAAGAAATAAAATGGAGATTTTTGATAGAATGTTTGAAGAATAGGAATATTTGTTTAGGTAGAGTGTAAAATTTGCCCAATCTAAAAGAAAAGATCAAGAGCCCATACCTCAACTGAGGTGCAAGAGAAATAATATTAAATCCAAGTATGAGCTTCTGTTGATTGAGAGGGTGTGGAAGCTTCCAAGACCCAAATCCATTATGTCAGATTAAGGATCACTTATATTGAATATCAATCACAAATATGGCTTTTACGGCAGGTACCACATGAGTTTTCTGAAGAGACTTTTACATGAAGATAAATATTTTTACGGTGTAAAAAAAGTTACAAATTGTAAATATGATTTTTATGATACTACTATTCTGAAAATTAATTAGTAAGGTTTGAGTAAAAAAAAATACTATAAAGAGGTCACTTTTACCGCAAACATTTTTTAAAAAAATTATATCACAAACATGTCGTAAAATAAGTTTTTGCCAAGCTAAAAACTAAAACTGAATTTTAGACCTTTAATAATTTTTTACCATGTAGATTCAAGCTTAAAAAATGGCAGTACAAGAGAAGTAAAGGTTAATAACACACTTTTTTAATGCATATGTTTCAACGCATCGTTTTTAGTTTTTTTTTGTTTGTCTTATTCAACATACCTTTTATTATTAATTAAAATTTATGACATTCATCCAATTTTTGTGGATCTCACACAATTTAGTATGTCTTATCAAATTCATCCAATTGAAAATAGTAAGTTGAAAAGTGTGTTACTAAACAATGTTTTTCCTAATTTTTTAGGACCTACTATGATACATGGATAACTAGTATTTATTTAGAAGAGTATATTTAATAATTCTAATGGTTTGACTTAGTAGTAAAAAAATATACAATATATTTAGAATTCGTAAATTTAATTTCAGCTAATGTATTCGATAAATGAAAATCTTTTTATAAATGACCAATAAATTTTAAAATTTTTCATATTTTATAATGATACATTATTCTCATACCCTAAATTTTTCTTATAAAAAATGATATTATATTAAATGTATTGTTTTTTTTTTTTGAAAATCAGTAAATGAAAAAGAATATTATATTTTCTAAATGATTCATCTTATTATTCCTCATCTTTGTCTTAGAAGTTTAGTTTGTATGGTTATTGTATAAATGAGCCTAATAATTTGATATTTTCATTCTTCTAATTATTCATCCTCATGTCACTTTCACCCATCCATTTTATCCAAGTGCCACAACCAATTCACTTCCATCATCCAATCCTTTATACATCGTATAAATCTTGCGGTATATCCCTTATAGTTATGGATATCCAAACTAGAGCAACACCTTTGAACAACAATTATAAATGGGTTCTATTTCGTTATATCAACCTTAAATATCAGATATATTTTTGTTATATCAACAGTTTAAAACAATATCAAGGAATATTTTCATAATATCAATCTTAAATACCGAGTATACTAACCAATCTGTCGTCAATAAATTTTCAAAGTCTATAGTCCCTTAATATTAAATTTTTATTGAAATGATTTTTTAAAACTTAATTTATTATTTCATTATTTTTGTATGTCTAAATGAGAAGGGTTTATAGGCCCAATGTCTCGTTAATCTATAATATTTAAAATTAAATTAAAATTAAAAATTTTTTTCCAAGGAAATTATTTTTTTAATCAAAACAATTTGTAAACTATTTTTTTTATCCAAGAATTTTGAGGAAAAATTGAATTTTTTTTTTTCTTAAAAAAAATCAAAATTTTGTGTCTATGTTTTTTATAAATCAAATCCAAATATAAATTTAAAAAAATAAATTCAACTGATTAGTGGAGTTGTAAAATTGATAACAATAATAAAGAGGTATCTTTAATTATTTTCCTGGATTATATACGTGCTTACCTGAGTCCATTTACGGGGTTTATCTGGGCCTCTGATATCCAACTACACGGGCTTGGGTATTGAATAGCCCAGCACGTAGAGCAAAAGCAATGAAAGCGAAAGCGTAGGATATTGAGCACAACATTGAATCCTTCCGTTTCTACTTTCTAGCTCACATCTTCTTCCACTCTATATTTTCAGACGACCCTAAACAAAACAAAACATAAATAAAAAAACCCGAAAATAATGATGAGATAGTTCGATAAGGAGGAGAAAAAAAAGCAACTAATTTCCAATTAGAAATCCTAGCCGTCTATTTCGTTGACTAAGGTAGCCATTTTCCCAATAACAATTTCTTTTCATGCCAACAACTATATATATTGTAATTTCATTTTTTCTTCCCCATTTTGATTTTGATCTGCAGCGTGATAAAGCATCCAAAGCCATTGTTGAGAGTTTTGAAAACCCTAACGACGTTAAGGAGAGGGAGATAGTAATTTTTTATGTGATGATCGTGTTAATACGATGATGAATTCAGGAAACGGTATTATGACGCCGTCTTCTTCATCGGGTCCTGCACAGTCACCGGGTTTGAAAACCTATTTCAAAACCCCCGAAGGCCGTTATAAACTTCAATTCGAGAAATCTCACCCTTCTGGTCTCCCTCAATTCAATCATGGCAAAACCATTACTCTGGTTTTCTTTAAACCTCATTTTTTTTTATATGGTTTAAATTTCATATATATATTTATTTATCTACAGTTTATCTTATTGAATCGTATTTCTTCATATTTAATTTTTTTTTCTAGGGTTTGTTTTTCTTACGATATTCTTCTTTTTCTTTCTTTCTTTTTTTCTTTCTTTCTGATTTTGACTCATTTTTATTTTTGTGATTTGTCTCTTCTAAATTCGATTTCGGTGGATTTTGACAGTGTCGGAGAACTATTTCACTTTCTGCATTAAGTTCTGTAGGTGATTTAATTGTGTTATGTTGCTATTTCGTAGATTCGGTTTTCGTCAAGACTTTTATTGTTTTTTCCAGGGCGAATTCTATAGTGCCTTTTTTTCAAAAAACTATTTCTTTTCTATTAGTATTTATGGAGTCAAAATGCAAATTAAATTAATATATGAGCACATTGTTGGTTTGATTGAATGGCCAGGTAACACTGGCACATCTTAAGGAGAAGCCAGCCCCTTCAACTCCAACTGCTTCCTCTTCAAGTTTTAGTGCTAGCAGTGGGGTACGGTCGGCCGCAGCTAGATTGTTAGGAGGAGGAAGCAATGGAAGCCGGGCGCTTAGTTTTGTCGGTGGAAATGGTAGTAGTAAAAGCAATGGAGGAAATGGTAGGATTGGTTTGACTGGTGCCTCGAGTTCGAGTAGTTCGGTGGCTAATCCAAATTATGATGGGAAAGGATCATACTTGGTCTTCAATGCTGGGGATGCAATTTTGATAAGTGATTTGAATTCTCAAGACAAGGTATACTTGTTCGGTTTTGATTCGTTCTAGGTATTTTGGGTTTTGCTTCAATGGAGGTTTCTTGTTGTGTGTAGGACCCCATAAAGTCTATTCACTTCAGTAATGCGAATCCTGTGTGCCACGCATTTGATCAGGAGTCTAAGGACGGCCATGATTTGCTCATAGGCTTGTTCTCTGGCGATGGTAAATAAGCGTTAATTGACATTTAAATTGAATTTTCATTTCAATTGGGGAATTCAAGGTTTGTGAATATATTTTTTGTTCCTGTTTTTATTATTGCAGTCTACTCAGTATCACTGAGACAACAATTACAGGATGTTGGTAAAAAGATTGTTGGAGCCCACCATTACAACAAAGATGGTATTCTCAACAGCAGGCAAGATTTAATGATCTCATCTATTGTGATGTTTCAACTATGAGTGACACGTGTTAGTTTTCTCAATTTGTGGGGTGTTATATTTCTATATGCAAGTTGTTCTGGTTTCTATTAGTGTTGAGCAGGGTTGACACACACACATTTCTATATGCAAAATGTGAATTGAATCAATATTGCATACAAGCATTTTTGCTTTAGATTCATGTTTCTTGATTGAGGATGTCGTGTTAGTTTCTGAGAGTAGATTATAAGGAACAAATATTCTGTTAGGGTTATGCTCAGATGGTTGGACTGATAATTATTGTACCCTGAACGTCATTCTGTAATCAAAATGAATAGGTTCTTCGTTTATTCTTGTCTAATAATGAACTGAGTATGCTTGCTATAAGTTATATATGATAGTTTTCACAAATGAGCCCATTTCAAGAGTAAAATATTTGGTTTAAATTGTAGTTTTAAAATTTTTCCTTAACTTTTCTGTTTTCAAGGGTTCTATGAATGCAGTATCCTGAAGGCTAAAAAGGATATTATAACACTTTGTGAAAACTTGTTGAGACGTGAGTAACTTTTTACCAAATGTTTTGGAGATACCTACCTTGACGGTAATCTCTCTGTGATATAGATAATATAACCGTGATTTGGCCTCGTATATATTACATACCAATCCTTGGCGGTTAAACTGTGATGAAACCTATAGTGGTTGGACAACCTTCAAAATCTTCTATTTATGGGTTTTGATATTCCAAATTTAATCATGTTCATCCCTGGTTTTTTAAGATTTCATACAAAAGTAAATTTCAAGATGAATGCTCTTATTGTATATTAGCATTTTGATGAAAATGGCTATGCTTGCTGAGGATTTATTGTTTTTAAATTACGCGATTTCTTATGGATAGGGGTGACAATCTAATCCAGCATCTTTTTAGGCTTGATAAAAGCTCAGAATAAAGCCAAATATGAACACTTGATGTTTCTAGTCAATGGGAAATTTAATTAAATTTGTATATAGGAATTCCACTGGTTTTATCTGTAAAGTATGTGAATGTTGATGTCGTTGAGGTTATAATTCTTGGGATTGAGTGGTAGATAAGTTACAAATCATTTCTCTAAATTGTTACATTTATTTAATTCGCCAGGTTACCCTGTAGAACTTTAATGTATTGGAATGTTATTATGTCAAAAACACTAATTGGAATCTATCTTGATTGATGCATTTTGATTTAAACAGTCGTTGTACTTGTATTTCTTGGGTGCCTGGAGGTGATGGTGCTTTTATTGTTGCTCATGCTGATGGGAATTTGTACGTATATGAAAAGGCAAGACCCAGATGTCAAGAGAGAAGATAGCTTTATGGTTCACTTATTTTGATATTTTTTATAGTGAATTGAGCCGCTAAATTATATACCTTTTATTTCCTAGTTCAGAATAAAGATGGTGCCGGTGATTCTTCATTCCCAATCATTAAAGATCAAACTCAGTTTTCTGTTGCCCATGCACGATACAGCAAGGTATGAGTCTTGTGATCTTTTGGTTTCTTGACAAATGCCGAAATGCTTCTTATCTTTGTTTTTTGGCCTTATCTTTTTATAATGTTGCTGCAGTTAAATTGATTTACTAGTAACAATTGTCTAGTTCTTCTTGAATTTTGCGCCTTTCTCATTGGTCATTCGATTGATTGTGCAAGTATCACATTTAAGCATACTTTGTTTGGATTAAATGAACTGTAGAGTTTGTGCTTCTGGTGAGTTATTTTGTATTATACAATCTATCATAATATTTTTTTCAAATTGACTTTTACAGAGTAATCCAATAGCCAGATGGCATATATGCCAGGGTTCGATTAACAATATTTCTTTCTCGGCTGATGGGGTATACATGGCAACTGGTGGACGAGATGGTATGTCTTTACACATTGCTGTCCTCTTTGTGTGTTATTTCTACCTATTATATTTTATTTACCCCAAAAAAGAAAACATAATCTTGGATTTATTTTACTCACTGCATCCAGGTTACCTACGAGTGTTTGATTATGCAAAAGAACAACTTATATGTGGCGGGAAAAGCTATTATGGTGCTTTATTATGCTGTGCTTGGAGGTGAGATATGTTTAGCTCTAGTCAGTTTATCAGGCATGTTTAGATTTGTTTCTTATTCTTTCACTCTAGAACTTTTAAAACAGTGACACTTATCTTACCCAAGCTTGTTATTATCTTTTTTTTTTTTTTATATTTACTTTTGTGAAATATTTATTCATACTTTTGACAAAACCACACCATCATGAAAACTCTGCTTTGGCGCAGCATGGATGGAAAATATATTTTGACGGGAGGAGAAGATGATTTAGTTCAAGTTTGGAGCATGGAAGATCGCAAAGTTGTTGCTTGGGGTGAGGGACATAACTCATGGGTAAGTTGCTTGGTTGTTTTGAGTTTGGCAAATTTTCCTACCATAGTTTTGATTTAGTTTACGTCAAATGCTGTGATCAGGTTAGTGGAGTGGCTTTTGATTCATATTGGTCATCACCAAATTCTAATGACAATGGAGAGACAGTTATGTATCGATTTGGTTCTGTTGGTCAGGTACCCAGACAAATATTTTCATTATAACTTTCCTGCGTCTTTGTGTACATTTTGCTCAGTTTAAAATTTTACAAAGGATTTTTTTTCCTGTTGGCTTTTGTTATGATCTATGTTGTTGATCCAAGATCACATGTGATCCTAGAATCCCGGTGCGGTGGATGGACTTACTGTGACACCACCGGCCGTGGAAATGCCTTCAATGGGTGCGGTCCAACCTGCGTTACAACCCCAGTCCTGTGTTTTCTTGAAAATGCAGTTTTTTTTTTTATATATATATTATATATTGTTTTTAGCCTTAGCAATAGTGGTCATCTTGGTATCCAAGATCCCCCATTTTTGGGGTTTGGTGCTCCGCACCTTAGACTGACTAGTTTATGATTGAATAATGCTCAAGAAAATTGACTGGTTTTGAATGTGTTGATAGAGTGGTATAGTGAGAAATATTCAGATTCATTCATAGTTTTCAACATGCCTCTGACTGGTTTTTAAGTATCGGACATATCAACTACCTGCTTTATTTAGAAAGCAACTGTGGAAACCGAAGTAAAAGTCTATTTGATTAGGAAGACTTTGAATGGATGTTTTACTGTCTTGATGTTTGAGTATGAAGGTTTAGCAGCTTTCTGGTTTCATATAATGCCTCCAGTCCTATGTTTGACTTATTCTCCGGATTGGTCTTTTATTTTTTTCCCTAAATTGTTCCTTTAAGTCTCAAAACTTAGACGTTGTGGTCCTTTTTTTGAACTTTTGTTAAACAAATTAAAAAAAATGGTAGATAAAAAATGGTAGATGTTGATGTAGCAATCTCTAAATCAATAAATTAAAGTGTTTAATTAATTAATTTTTATAACCCCAAAATAATTAGGGTTCATCTTCAAACTTAAACACCAACCTTCATCCCCTCTATCATATTCTGCTTCCCCAAACCCAGAAATCTAAAAAACAATTTTTATATTCTGTAATTTTGTATCCAACAAGTTGAAAATGTTCCCTTAGTTTTTATATATCATCATTTTAATTTCAATTTTAACTCTCTAAAATGAGAATCCATGCCAAGGGAGAGCATACCATAGGGCCTGGTATTGGGTTATGTTCTGTACTCGAATTCTTTTTCTCTTGAAAAACATTAATTTGGGGATTTATGGGTTTAAAGGGGAAGAGGATGAAACAGATGAAGGTTGATGTTTTTATGAGTTTGGAGAGGAAGAAGATGAAGGATCATGTGTTTATGGGTTTGGATAGAAAGAAGGTGAAGGAGATGAAGAATTGTATTTTATTATATAAATTAAAAATTAATTAATTTGATTTGCCATGTCAGCATCTAATAGTATTTTAACAAAGTTCAACCGAAGTTCATAAATAAAAAGACCACGACATGCACGTTTTGAGACTTTAAAGAACAAATTTGGAAAAAAAAAAACTTAAATCCATAATGAGTCAAACCTTAAAGACCGCAAACATGATTTAGCCGAAATTTTAATTCCTTAAGGTGTGTTGGGATGAAGGATTTGGAGGGGGAGAGGTGAAAGCGCCCAACTGTTTGCCAGTGACTGTAAATATATGGAGTTATATGTTGAATCGTTTACTTTTTAAAAATAGCTTTGTTCTAAAATTTCCAGTTTTTTTGGTCTATTGATATGTGCCAAGTTCTTTACTTTTGCATGAATTTTGGAACTAAGATGTTTTGGTGGTCAGGATACACAATTGCTTCTATGGGATCTGGAAATGGACGAGATTGTAGTGCCCTTGAGGCGATATCCACCCGGTGGATCACCAACTTTTGGATCCCCGACGTTTAGTACTGGAAGTCAGTCATCCCATTGGGACAATGTCGTCCCATTGGGTACCTTACAACCTGCTCCAAGTATGCGGGATGTTCCAAAAATCTCTCCTCTTGTTGCTCACCGTGCGCATACTGAGCCACTTTCTAGCTTGATATTTACCCAGGAATCTATACTTACATCCTGCCGTGAGGGGCAAATCAAAATCTGGGCGAGACCTGGCACTGCCGAGAGCCAGACAAGCACCTCCGAAACCTTGTTAACTACGAGTCTCAAGGAGAAGCCTCCACTTTCAAGCAAGATCAGCAATATTAGTTACAAACAATAACTAAACCTTAATCTAAGGGAGTTTTAAGCATTTTTTTTTCATGGTTTGTTTATCTTTTTTATCCAGTTGGTTTAGTTTTAACATCTTGATTTAAGTGAAGATGAACCATCTGGTCTTATTGTATATTCAGTTATTAACGGATGAGCATGCCATTGATAGAACTATGAGGATGGGAGGGAGAGTTCTCTTCAACCGCCTCCTGTAATTACAAAACGGCTGTTACTAATTAGTGATTACAGGAATAATGTGAAATTGGTCCTTGGTGATCGGTACTTTTGAAGTCCATACATACAAGCCATTATTTACCGTTCTTACTTGTATACGAACTACAAAGCAACCTGTATTGCATAATGCTGCGGAATGAGCTGTTTGTGTGCTGTCAATGTTGAGGCTAGTGTTTTTAATTTATTACACTGTGAACCTTTGCCTGCTCAGTGGAGCATATACCAAAATGTGATTGAATATTTTTATTGTTTTATGATATCAACTACTATTATTAGGAGTCCATGCGTCTTCATACATAACAAGTATTGAATAAATACTATCATGTCATCTTAAAAAAAAAATCAGTCCACCATAGACCTGCTGGATCTTTGAGATGGCTGGGATAGTGGTAGGTGAATCATTGTTCTCTTAAGCTTGCATTTTTTGGCCCATAATTATTTTGAGATTGTTTGCATTGATGGTGACAAACAACGATCGCCAAAGCAGTTGTAATTAATCAATACAATAATGTAGTAGTACTCCTTCCAGTTTCCATTATAGGCGAAAGACCAAAGTAAATCACATTCACATACAATTAATCTATATATGTCAGTGTAGAATTCCCTCAAGTTATTTTTATATAAGCCAAAGTTCATAATTTCACACTAAGAAATTTTATTTTGGTCAAAGAAAAGAAACTGTGTTGAGTATAATTAATATTTTTGTGTATTTCCAAAATGTCCTTTACGAAAATTTGTTGTATGCTAGTGAAAGAATAACTAAAAAGTATTTTTTTTATATAAATTGAGGGATAATTTAAGACTGACATCATTATTATTATTTTATATTTTAAATCATCAAAATTTTGCTATAGCTTAGATCGGTTGAAGTATGAAGCACTTTAATTTCAAGGATTCATTAAATTTAATTGCTAAGAGCTTCGACAATGGTTAGAGCTTTAGCTATAGCACCAAACCAAATAGACATACTTTTCATGGAATCAAAATTTTCAGGTGTTCGTTGCTATGGACAGTCGCGGATCTTGCACAAAATATTTGGGGGAGTCAAAGAGTAATAAGTATTAACTGAAATATTATAATTGAAATTTTTGAAAGTTATATAGTTTTTTTTAAAGTATCACACAATTCATACATAATAGACAAGTTAAAAACAAATTAGAATTTTAATTTTCACAAGTCACACAATTTTCACAATTCAATTAAATAAAATATATCAATTTTTATATTTGTCAAAAAATTTCTTATTAAAAAAATGTATCAATTTTTTTATATTTAAATATCATGTCACTCATAAAAAAATACACATTAATTAAAACAATTCACAATTAAAAAATAGTATCACACTATATCATATATCAATAATTAATATGAAAAAATTTGTTAAGAATTAATAGTTGAGTTGCTAATTAGAGTGTTAGAGTTTGTTGGTTCGAAATTAATTAATTTATTATATTTTAGTAGTATAAATTCTAAGAGAGAGTAGAAAGTAAATATAAGAGAAATAAGAAGAGAGACGAAAATTATTCAAAAACCAACCATAGAATTTAAGGATATTTTAATAATTTATCACTATTATTTTGATAATATATCAAAATATGAAATAAGGTTGAAAATATTATTGTATATTTTATTATTTGATTTTAAAGTAAAAATTGATAGAAGAAAATTAATTTATTTTGTCTAAATTTTCAATCATATATATTAATTTTCTTTGATTAATTTTTTTTTATTTTGAGACAAAACGAATGTTTAATAAAAATAAAGTTATAAAAATTAATAATTTTATTTATATATATTTGTGGTGTAAATAATTTATATATTATCAATCAATTACAATAATTAAATTATTAAAGAAGTTACATTTTTACTATGATTACTTTTAAAAGTATATTAATAATTAAAATTGACTGACAAAATAAAACTTTTTAAATTAACTAGACATAACAATTAAACTCTAATTACTTTTAAAACTATACATATAAATTATTTACTGTATAAAACTTTTTATCCTGATAATATATTAAAAATAAATTCAATAAATATATATATATATATATAGAGAGAGACATCTACATCCTATATACATTGTAACAAAATTATGAGCAAGAGTTATTATTTATCTTAGCTATGGGCTGCCCCGGTGTAAATTTTTCTCAGTATCGAAGTATCAGTTATCTCTGAAATATAATAATATAGAGTTATTAATGAGATGTATTTTATAAATTTTTGTCAAAATATATCTGATAGTAGTTCAAATTACACAAAAATATTATATTAATTGTTAAAAAAAAAATTTAAGTTATTTTTTTATATTTGTAAACGTTACAATAATAAATTATTTTTAGTTTTAATTTTATTTGAATCAGATTTAGTTAGAAAATTTTAAAATTTATTATAAATTTTTTTATGAATTATATAATGAACGACATAATAAATTTCATGTGATTTTATAAATAGAATTAAGAAAATTTTAGATTTATTTTAAGAATTTAAGTATGTATCTCATTTAAATTCTATCTTATTTAATTGTTTTTTTAAAAATTAATTGATAGTTTATGTTCTTAAAATTATTGTAATAAAAAAATTAATTGATAATTTATGTTTTTAAAATTATTGTAATCAAAATTCTTGAAGAATTAAATGATATTATTGAAAAAATTTAGAGAATTTTATTGGTTTAAAATTAAAATTAAAATTATGAATATAAATATTTATAAATATAAAGAATAAATTTAACACTAAAAAAATTAAATTGTAAAAAAAAATATAAAACTAATATGTAATTTCCATGTAATTTAAAAAACAACGTCGTATATTTCATCTAAATTATTGTAACTGCTAATTAGTTATTAAGCTCCACATTAAAAAAAAAATGTGATTGTAGAAATGAGATTGGCTTAAATACTCACATGACCATATTGTGGATGCTAAAGTATTTAAACAAACGTTGACCCAAAAAAGATTTATCGAAAGAGTGGAGAAAAAGATGCTAAAAAGTTTAACCGGGAGAAGAAAAGACAAATGAGCAGCAAAATAAGTAAGACGTGCTGGCCCTGAAAATCGTAAGGTTTGTTTAAAAATAGAAAAGAATAAAAAGAATTAAACTCAAAAGTTATTTTTTGAATTACAAAACTCCATCCCAAGAGAAAGTTGCATGAACCCGTACAATGCACCGACGATTTCAGCCAATCACAAAGTTCCATTCTGACAGACATGTGATATGTTATCTTCTTCTATTTTAAAATCAATCAATCCTTTTCTTTAGTCCGAGTTTTTCTTTTTCTCTATTTTTTTCTAGTGGAAGTTATTACAACGGTATTTTGTAAACAAGTTCTCATACATTTTCTTTTCACTCTTTCCAAACTGTAATACTATGTAAACTATTTTAAAATAGGATAACAACACACACATTGCATGATTGGATTTAATTAGTATTTATACATTAATCTAAAAACTTTATACATACATATCTTAAAAAGTTCTTACAATCATCTTATAAAATTAAATGTATGTATATAAGTCTTAATTTAAAAAACAACTACTAATATTGATAAGTTAAACGTTTTTAATTATAAGAAAAATAAAAATAAAAATTAAATTACTTCATTTATCTTTAGTTATAAAGTAAAAATGCTTATTTTTACATTTAATCAACATAATAGTATATTTGGTTTCATTTTATAAGTATATTTAATTTTATTAATTTTATGCTAAAAGCGTAGTTACTAACTTATCTTTAATTATTATAGTTATTATCTACAATATTAAAATATTAATGCAATGATAATTTTAGAAAGAGAATTAATGCAAGATGTTTATGAAACAATGTTGAAAATAGTTATTATATTAGTTCAATCTTATTTATATTTGAGATCATTTAATACATTCAATTTTTTAATTCATTTAAGATCAACAAAAGTAATTTATAACAATATTACAATAACTAAACTCTATTAATACAAATCAAGTGACTGAAGTTCAAGTAATTAATTAAGAATAAATTGTTTACATCCGAACTCATTTATTCAAGCCTAAACAAACAGACAGGTAAGAAGTAAAAAAAAAAATCTGCATAGAATATGATGAGATGAAAGTGTTTTATGATGTTGTTGAGGAATGTGAAAGTATTAATTAACACACATGCTATAAGTGTATTATTAAAAGCTTTTCTGAAAATCTTTTGACGACATTATCTCTTATTAAATAATCATAACCTTATCGTTGGTAATTTAAAAAAAGGGAAAAGGGACATAACTGAGAAGGTTCGATAAGACGCCACGTAACCTTAGAGATCCCACCTTAGCTGTCAACTATTCCCTCCAAACAGTGTCATTCACTACTCATCATCACTAATCACTCACCAATTTTGAGTCCTATATTTTCCCATTCACAAGATCTATACACTCACACATTCAACTTTCTTCAACTTTCAATACTCAAATTTATTTTCAGATCTACACACCCTTTTTTTTACCAACAAAAATTAGAAACCCTAATATTTTGGTAACACATTGATGAACCCAGAATTTGGATAATGAAAAAGTAAAGTAACATCTTTGGAAGTTTCACAATGATGGGTTTCAACCCATCAAAAATGGGTAGTAGTAAAAACTGGTATGAATCAACAGAGAAAAAAAGGGTTCCAACAAGAGTCTGGTTAAGCTTCCAAATTTCAATGGCTGTCCTCGTGGGTGGAAACCATACATCATCCAGGTTTTGTACTCGCTAAATTATTCTCTCTTTCTCCTTTCTGGCTTTCAAATTTCTCTCTCAAACGCAATTTTTTGTAGTTTGTTCCTAAACGTTCTTGTCTTTTTGACAAAGACCTCAAAAAAGACCTAAACTTGAAAAATTCATGGATACAAAAACCGTGAAATTTCAGATCCTTAATGGATCAATTGTTCGACGAGTTTTTCTTCGAACAATCGTGCTTGCTTCCACCATTTCAATGGTTGCTCTTCTTCACTCTCTATCAGATTTCGAATTGGGAAATTTGCCCAATTTCAACTGTTTTTCAGATTCGGAAAACGTTACTTCAAACCCTAGTTCCTATTTGTTTCAGAATCGAATTTGGGGTCACATGAATTGTGAAAAAGATGTTAACTTGACAGTGAAAGTTGTAACTGAGCTAATGGGTAAGCAGTTTTTGAACTGTGAAGCAAATACCCTTTGTGTTGGTGAAGGTTCATCAATGGCTGTTAAAGCAATGAAACAGTTAGGATTTTCAACTGTTAGTGGTGTTTACAGACACCATTTTTTCTCCCTCAAGCAGAAGAGGATCGTTTATGAGTTAGATTATCAAGATTCTTCATTTGACTTCGTTTTGTCTAGGGATCTTGATAAGGTTTCTGTCCCTGCTTTGCTTGTTCTTGAGGTTGAGCGTGTTCTTAAGCCTAATGGAATTGGTGCACTTCTTGTTGATGCCAAAAGTTCACACCCAAATGATTTGATTAGATCAGCTACACCAGTTTCATCATTGTTGAGATCTTCTAGTGTTGTCCATGTTGATTCTATTGATGAACTTAACCTTGTCGTTTTCCAAAAAACATCTGAAAATGCAACTTCTTTCAACCACCATCAGCATAGTTTACCAGCTGATTGTTCTAGTTTGACCTTCACAAAACCTCTCATAGATCTAATGGAACCTCTTGTGATTGAAAAACCGTCTACCGTCATGCCGGTTTCCTATTTGCCAAAGTTTGTAGATGTTTCTACTAGGAAGAGGTTGGTTTATATTGATATTGGAGTAGGAGAGCTTTTGAATGCAAATGTTAGTGATTGGTTCGTACCTTCATATCCAATTGATCAAAAAGCTTTCAATGTGTATTTTGTTCACTACAACACTTCCATAATGTTGTCTTATATGAAAAGACCAGGTATCACTTTTGTTTATCACCCTGGTTTAGCTGGTAAGGTCCATGCTGAGGATGGTAGTACTGTCACAGATGAAGAGCTGGATCCTTTTGTTGGTGAGGAAGAGTTTCATTTCCCTGCATGGTTCAAAGAAACTGTGCAATATGCTGATTTTGTTGTCTTGAAGATGAATGTTGGAGAAGTTGAACTCAAGTTCCTAAATGATATATTTGAAAATGGAGCTATATGCTTTGTTGATGAATTGTTTCTTAGATGTCCTGAAAAAAGTGATGGTGATAAAACTAATGCTGTGACAAGCAAGCAAGGTTGCATGGATATTTATAAAAGTCTCAGAAGCAGTGGTGTCTATGTGCATCAATTGTGGGGAGACTAAATTGCATGCATACAAGACCTTAAGTGTTTAGCTTATGGTGATCATTGTGTGAAATAATTATGTTTCTTTATTAGAACTTTTATGTGTTTGATGTATTTGGACTATAGTCCAACTATCTTGTGTGTTCTTGTTGAGGTTATGTAGGATGCTAATGACATCCAAGTGCTTTATGGTTGGGTGGTCAATACTAAATAAACAACCATTGTTGTTCTGGTTTGCTAGTAAAACATATGTGGCTTGTTGTGATGCTCTTTTTCCTATGTTTGGGTGAGTTGATGTGTTTTTATAGTTTTTAATTAACTGGGGATTGGTTGTGATTATTTTAACTTAATGACATTTAGAAATTGGCTTGAGCATGACAGTTAAATAGAAAGCCATAAAAAGCTACAAGAAGAATGATAGGGATTTGTAACACACATCTCGTTATTTGACAATGTAGATTGCATGGAAAAAAAAAATAGTTTTCGTTAAAAATCGCATTTTATATAATTTAAAAATATGAATAATATAAAATTTGAATATATTTTTTATACATTTAGACTCTTACAAATACTCTTGAGACATTAACAAATATATTTGTTAATATTTTTATTTGAAAATTGATTGTATCTTGAAGAGACAAATCTTTATCATTACGACTAGTCAGTTGTCTATATGATTTGAACTTCAATCTGAATGGCCATTGTATCAACTTTCAACGTTATAAACAAAGACGGTCAAACGGTCAATCGTAAAAGTTTCGCGTTAACTTACTAATTTAGTCACACGCTTATGTATAGATAATTAAATGATTTTTTTATTTAATAATTTAGAAAACATTATTTATTGAGGATTTTAAAAATTGAGAAACTATTTTTGTTAGAAGTTACTCAACAATTTTTTAAAATTCTGATTTTTTTTCAACTGTAATAAATATGGAAAATTTGAAAAATGATTTTTGTTTTTAAATTTAAAAAATAATATGTAACGAATGTGTTCTTAATTTATATATAGTCAATAAAAATAAAAATAGTTTTTAGTGTTAACAGATCATAATTAATTTTATTTTTATTATAATTATTTTAAAAATTACATAAATCGAACTTTAACTTTTTTAAAATTTTAAGTTTGACCAATTTTTTTTTTAAACTTTTATTTTGAACCTCTTACGTGTCTATATGTATATATATTATTTTCTAAAACTTTTAATTTTTTAAAATTTATAAAATTTGACCGATCAAATTTTAAGAATGATTAATTTTAAATAATTTTATTCAAACAAATAATTATAAATAAAGAGAATTGATGTTAACAACACTGTTCAATACTCATTTCATATTACGTGGGTTTTACTATTTTGAAAATAAACCCACACAAAAGATTAAAAGAATCCAATAATTTAGCAGGATCAAATAGATTTCACATGTATATACCTCACATATTGTTGAAAAAATTTGTCCTACAATTTATGATCACTGTGAACAGATCACAAATCATAGATCAATTTTTTAATGAATATATCGTAATACATGAACTTAAAAAACACTCTACAAATATAAGATAACTACAATGAAATATAGATAGGTTTAAGACTTAAAAACAATATATTATCTTTAGAAATTTATTTGTTTAAAGACAAAATTTCTCAATATTCAACTTGCTCAATATATTATCTCGTCGGCCACATCAAAGACACTCCATTCCAAACAGTGTCTTGAATCCACCTCATATCAAAATGAAATAAAAGAGTTGTATAATTTTCAAATATATATTGAGATAATAAAACGGAATAAAAAGTATGGTTGTATTTAGGGTCGATTATTAATAGTTCAATAACATGATACTTAATTGACGAGGATTTCATTTATAATATAATAAAATAAGAATGAATTTTTTGAGTTAAATATATTTTTAATTTTTATAAAATTATAACTTTTAAATTTAACTTCTAATGTTTTTTTATTCACTTCTAATTTTTATTTATATATGATATTTTTGGGACTAAAAGTACTTTTTTACAAATTCTTTTTTTTAAAAAAAAATAGTTTAAGAACTAAAATTAAATTTTATAAAAAGTAAAATTCATTTTACATATTTTCTTAACTATTCAAATTGTACTTTTGTAAAATAACCTAATTTTTAAGATTAAAACAGTTAAAATGACTTTTGTATTTGGAAATGCAATAAGCTAAAAAAAAAGGCATGACACGTTATAAAAAAATGGAAAAGAGAGACGACAAATCTTTGAAAGCAATTTAAGCTATCGGTCCCTCGTAAGTCGTAACTAACAAACATCAAGAGACGACAGCTATCAAATCTGTCGCTATACACGTGTACGGCAAAGTGACATCCATTCAATTCATCTTTTGACATGTATGCAATCTATTAATAATTTACGTTGTCCTACATTTTGACATATGAACTAATTCGTCATTTGGAAGTTGAAACTGGCTTACTTTTTCATAACTTATAATTGGATAGGAACCACCTAATAATTTAGTATTTGATTAGACAATCAAAAATAGAGCTAATTTGAATAGGTTAAAAAGAAAATACTAGAGAATGGGTTGAATAAGGCCAGTTTCGATTCTTCAAATAAATGTTTTAAAACTAAAAAAAATTGAACTGAGTATTATTGAATTAACAATATAAGCAAATAAAAAAAATAATGCAAAACATTCGTAACAAGAAGTAAAATTTAAATATTAAATTGGACTGAATTCGAACTTTTTTTACATGTAAATTGTGTGATATTTATCAAATCATCTCTAGATAAAAAAATATACTATTTTATACCATTTTTTTATTTATCTTTTTTAATATTTTTATTAAATTTCTTCATAAAATTAGAGACATTCAATTTTAAATACACGTAATTTTATAAATCTTCACTAAAATATCATTTTAATGATATATTAAAAAATAAGATATTTTTATATTATTAATTAATAAATTTATTTATTATTTAATAATTAATATTATTTTATAAAAAAATATAAATAGAAATTAAAAGAAGAATTTAAAGTTCATTTGAAAAATTCGTCTTTCTTTTAACATTTAGTTTGATATTATGGATCAAATCGGTCTCTAATTTTATAAAGATTAAAATCAAAAAATAATATATTTATAAAAACTAAATACATATTTAAAATCATTATAAAATCAAAGGTATTAAAAGATGTTATTCATCAAATTTATCTGTATTATACAGGACAATAAACTTCTCCAAATTACACCAAAAAAATAGATATTGGTTAATGCTCCTTTAAAAGTTCATTAAAATAGTGATCCAAGAAGAAATTTAATCAAAGACAAACAAGCTCGTTGGAGGGACATTGTCATGTGTGCAATAAGCCTATTGCTGATGTTTAACCAAGTGTCATATATGAATTTCATTTTCCTTCTCTTTCGTCTTTCCCTCATTGGAAATACCAGAAAAGGTGAGGGAGAAACCATGAAAAATGAAAAGAAAGCAGGGATAAGTATTGAAGTATTATTATTACAGTTGGGCTGTACAGGAAGTTTGTGGAATTAACAATGTATGTATCTTCTTTACTCTTCACTCCCTACCTTTATCTCCAAAAGCCTCTCAATCGGTTGTCTGCAAATCGGGCATCTATTTGTCTGGAACCTCAAAACCTTTGCACATCCACTACACATGCACTGCAAAAAAATACGAAATCCAGCCAAAGTATGTCAATGACTCAAGGATCAAATGAGTAGTTTTTAACATTTAAGTTTGGCATAACAATCATATGTTTGCAAAGAACCTAAGACCAAAAGTGTTTGAAACAAATAGAAAGATTATTATTTTTTTTAATGAAAAAAGAGTATTTCCAAGATTGATCATCATATTGGTATTAATGACTACCATCAGTATCATTAAAAAAATGTATGCTGAATATACCATATGTCGGCAGGGATGAACAATTGTGTCACGAGGCTCTGACAAGCAGATGACACACTCTTTCCCTTGGTCATTGTCATCCAAGTCACTCTCCACTGAATTTCCAATACCATATATCTCTTGCAGTTCATACCTCATTCCATTCACCGACAAGATCTGCTTAACAACTTTTACGCGGAATTCTCCTTTCTCCTTTTCAAACACCGCTTGAGTTATCTGAGAGTTTGTATTACCAGATGTCGCAGTTTCATTTGATCCGTTATGATTATCAGGGGATGCATCTGCCTTCACTGCTAGAGGATAGACATCCATGTCATCCACCTTCAATAAATCTGACTCCTCAAACATTGAAAAGTCAATACCAGTTCCAGCTGGTTGTCTAAACTTTTGTCCAAGACCTTGCTGGAATTGGACGGTCACAGGTGCAAGTTGGTTTTCCTTCGTCGATATGAGGATGCAGCCATCACCTTCTTTTGCAAAGAAAAATATGGTGATGCTGCCAGAAAGATACAAGCAAATAAAACTTTCAGCACAACTAAATGAAGAAAAAGAAATAAAGTAAAAATGATCACATCCATAATCATCATTATGATATGATGACAATCACACACACATGACAATACATTCAGAGAATCAGGAGCACTAAAATATCAAACATGTGACTAAACTGACAACCATTAAGCTGTTTCCAGCTTACATAATGCTCCTAAATATAGGAGAGCAAAGAGCAATAAGTACTTATATAATTGCTTAGAGGAGGAATACTAACAAAACAACCTTCAACACATTTCATGTGATGGGTACGTTGTTTACATCTTCAACACGCAAAAGTTTGTTACTTATGCAATGATGGCAAAAAGCATAAGTCAAACCTGCATTGATTGAATCAACTATGTCGAGAAAAAGTCGGTATTGCTTCTACACATACCTTGAAACAAGGTTGTCATATATTCAAGAGTGGACGTAAACTCATGAAATATTCATAGCATTGACTTGTAAACTCGTATTAGTTTACATAATACAATATGATATTTAAAACATCTATCATCGTACCTAAACATGATTTGATATGTGTACATTACATAACTACGTACTCAACATTCTAACTTAGTAATAAAAAAAACCACAATAACACCAAAATTTAAATATTCTGTAAGGCCAGGCAGACAAACCAGACTATTACACAAACATTGCATCACAATTTTAAATTGATCGACAAGTTCACAAATCAGCACACAAAAAGAGCATAACAAGTTCAAAATTGAATGACAAACCACAAGATTCAAAATTACTAAAGAGTAAAAAATGGTGGTATTAATTCCCCTTGTTGGAACTAGATTCAACTCGGTAGATCTAGGTTTTAGCTCATCACAATTGGGTGCAAATTCATCTCATTGGCATGTTGGGTGTATTGCAGACTAGCAATAATGGGTTTGTTCATATAGTTTGATCTGTTTCTTCGTCTATGCTAGGAACTGAGGTTGAGATGGTTAACAATATCTTATCGATACAAGCAAGTTGTACGTCAACTCGATTCAACATACACCCGTCGTCAAACTCCTTTGCATATAGGTTCATGTTGGGATGTTAGATGCATTTGTGGCGTCAAGTGCTACAACTGTGAGATTAATGTTTTGAGCCCTACCAAGGTTTATCATTTCGTTGTAGAATGTTGGGTTTTTAAAAAACTATTAAACGACTGTCATTTTAGGCATGTACAGAGAAAATAATCATTCAACCAAAGTTGTAAAACTCGAGAGGCAACATCAATTCATGGAGAGTTCGTAGGTGTAAACTCGACTCGTAGACTTAACTCAATTTAAAAAAGACTGATGCCATATATATAGTAAGAAGTGTTTTTTACGAAATGCATAAATGCTTGTTAAGATTATAAACAAACTAAGGAGGTATCATTCCCACATTTGACAGAAAACATACAGTGTTGGTATATAATTCAGCAAACCAGAACATGTCAATGACTTTTGTGATATTACTTCTCGTAGCATCAAACATTCTCCTATAAGAAAATACATTAAAAAAAACCTATAAATGGTATAATATATATATATAAAATAGTTTTAATATTTCAAAGTTCTGAAGTACGTTAGCAGCTTTCCATATCATAGAACTTCAAATTGGAAATTATCCTTTATCATGAAGGAGGAAATCGGCATCCGAAAAGAAAATCAAGATCTTACCAATTACAAATAAATGTTCACAATCTTACGCAATCAAGAGAAGATACAACACAAAGTTCAGCCTTTCGGCCCAGCTCATATGCAATCTCACTAGTCACTCCCACCTTCAATTAAAACAAAAAAATCCTAGCCCTTTTTTTAGTCTTCCAATCATTTGCCAACTCCCCCGTCCCTTCTAAATTGTTCTTTCACTGCAACTCACCGCCCAACTTAACACGCACACTATTTTCTTCAAACACCATCAAACTGCCTTTTTCTCCCCCTTTAGCCACGCTCTCCACTTCTCAATCTCCACCACCTCCTCTTTAGCAGTCATATCTCACTTCAACTTTTTTAGCATGCTTTTAGGTCTAATTTTACCTCTCTAGAAAACTGTTCAATTGCCACATGTTTGTGATTCTGAGCGATTAAAGTTTGAACGAGTTTATACAAAGAGTTTACATAGAAATGATTTGGAAGTGAGTTAACTCGATTTTGATGCCTAAAGTTGTAAACTCTTACTATTCATTGAGTTGACTTGACAGTTTGACAACCATGTCTTTAAATATAAAAGTCACTCGCTACTATCTAGCCATATTTTCGGTAATTGTGAAAATCCTCCTTAATTGCGGCTACCCCTGCTGCTTGTTATTAGTCCACTTCATATGCCTTTATAATAGCAGTACAACACATTGCACTGAGCTTAAAGGTTAGGTTTAATCTCGCATCACCTAGAGATATGACATTTATAGTGTTTATGTTAGGAACCCAAGTATTCTATATCCTACCAGTTTATAGACTTGGACAGACATCCTCTTAGAAGCTGGTTTTGTAGGGTTGAGTTATACCCTAACCCTAAATTCTAATTGATATTAAGGGAAGAAAAATAAATTAATAGAAAATCAAAGAATATTATGCTAGTTATAGTAAACCACCCCCCAACACTGCCTACAAAACCTCAAAAAGTCTGTCAAACTATTGTGGAGGTAACCACTTTCTCATGTAACATGGCTCCCTATCCGTTCATAACCAAAACCTACAAATGAAGACAAACAACAAGAACTCCAACTCTTGTTTTTACAGTCTTAATTTAAATCTTCAAGTAACATTTGGAATGTGAACAAAACAGATTGTTCTGTCCTATTTGGTTCCACCATTTTAATCAAAACAACATACACAGATGCTATGGTTCCATCATAATAATAAAAGTTAAACATAACAACATACATAGAGCATATTAGAAAAAATCTCAAAACACAAAGCCTAATATACCAAAAACTCAAAAATACAGGAACAAGCAAAAAAAAACAAAAGACTAGAAGAAAAAAAACAGCAGTGTTTATATTGATGGAATAAGAAGAAAACTAACCTCCCAGAAACGGTAGCATCAAAGGTAAAGGAAAGAAGGAAGAAACCAGGGTTTTCTTCATCAGGTGAAACCGCAAGAGTCTCCTTTTTAATATTGACATCGTTCCTAATTGTAACGGCTTTCTGATGCTCAACAAAGGGTGCAGGTTGATTGACGACAGGTCCAGGAGGGTAGTAACGGGAAACCCAATCTGGGTCCATGTGTGGATGATGTTGATGTTGATGGGGCATAGGCACAGGTGGATAATAACCAGGGTAATGATACTGAGGATAATGCATCGGAGGGGGGTTCGGGTACGGTGCGGCTCCAGGGTACACAAATGGTGGGTGGGTTGCGATTTCGGGCTGGGGTGTTACCGGAGGTGGTGGTGGTGGGTGACTTCTCCTTGAACCACCAGCATGGCGACGACGGTTGTTAACGGCGGTGGTTGAGATGTTACCCATGATGGAAGGGGAAAACCCTAATTGAGAAATGATTGTGGTTGCATGGGAATTGAATCGGAGATTTGGAGGTGAAAGTGAAAGGGTTATTATGATTATGAATGGAGCATTGAAGAGAGAATAATAAAATAGAGAGGAAAAGAATATAATAATAATAATTTAGAAATGGAGTTCTGTATAATGGGGTTTGCTATATCTCCACTCAGGAGAAACGCCATTGATGAACGCTTTTTCTTTATTATATTGTTTCTTAGTTAATTACAATATTATTATATGTTGCTCACTGTTTTACAGTTATTATAATTTTAAGCGCCGGTTTTATATATATTGCATTACAAAAACAATGGGTTGAGATTAAACGTATGAAAATGATATAATGCACTGTGTAGCATTTATAATCAACAATCAAGCATCTATTATTTAGATACACAAGTTATATGGAACTATCAAAGAGTTTAATTGCACTGCACTTACATATAATTCTTTTTAATTTACACAATGACGTCAATCCGTACGAATACACAAATATTTTACACTTTATAAATAATAACCATTCCTTAATTTGATTCTTTCATGTACAGTTAATTATATTCTAAAAAAAAATCATAGGTAATTAGTACTTAATAAAAATATATTCTAATTTATATTTAAGTTTTAATTGTCACGTAGTTTTATAAAAGTCAAATATCATCTTTATTAATTTAACATTTATAATTAATTATAATTGATCGAAAGTATAAAAATTCTATACATCTATATAAATTAAATCATTTTTATATTTGATAAGAATTCTCAATTGATTATTATCAATACATAATTAAATAATTTATATACTAATTTGCCACTTAAATGATAATAATCAATGATAACTTATAAAGAAAAATAAATTTAGAAATTGTATACCGTAATAAAAAAAAACAAATAATACCTATCAAATCTTTACATTTTATAGAATAGAAGAACAATAACTTTAGAATAATTTATATCTATAATATTATTACATTAAATCCTTCATTGCCCCCTTATACTATCTTTCATTGTTTTTAATTAGTTTATTTCTTTTTCTTTCACCAACCAAAGAGATGTTCATAAAATTGCAAGCAGAGGTAGCTCATAAATATAAGATTCTATGATTTAATGGAATTTATTAACAGTTGAAGCAGTGGTCAGCATGAATTAACAAACCACATCTTTCCATATACAAGTGCGAGTCATGATAACAGAAAATGATAGCATAGCCATTTCTTACTTGTTTTAGAGTGTATAACTCATTGCATCCAATTCTGGTGTGCAACACAATCATTGTACAAAGTGATGTAAACACATATTTTTTAGGACTAAATAAAAATATTCCTTGAATTTGAAGCTTACTAGATTAATTTTTGCTTGAGTGCTTACAGTGACAATTATTATTTTTCAACTTTAAAACAGGGGTGATCTCTGATGTGATTAAAAGTTAATTAATCTTGTACTACTTGTTCTAAGTATCACATTTTCTTCTATTGATGAATTTATTTGCTTGTCGTAAAAAAATTACAAAAGGAGATGCAATAATGTACTTGTGTTAAAATTTTGGTCATCAAATTTGCAATAAATCCAAACTAGTGAAATAATGTGTAACACAACCAGACGCCTAATTTGGAGTGCTTCTAATATGGACATGTTGAAATAGATAACAATACAAATAAAATATGTTGTAGGAGGACAGTCTTTGAGGCCCACCATTGAATGAGGCTCATATTAGAGACCCCAAATATGAATTGAATTGAATAAACAATAATGATACTAGTCAATTACAATTAACAACAAAAATGACACCACAATAATGACAACAATAGGTAGAAACGTCAATTTTAAGGTGACAATGATCTTTAATTAGTGTTGTACACACAAATTGAGTTCTTCCATCTCCTCAGATTTTCTTTGTATACAAAAGTCAAATATTGAACCTCTACCCACTTTAAATATCTCCTTTGTACCTAATGAAAGTACTTGATTAATTTACCTATCTAGTACTATATATATAGCCAATTAGTCAATGAAATGTTGATCTATAGGCAGGCTGTGCACCAAATTAAATCGAATAAAGTGACCATTTTATTGGTTGGAAGTTATTGTTAGAAAAACAATCTAGTATAAAAGAAAATAGATATGAAAAATGTAAATAAAGTACATACAATATTTGATTATAAAGTTCTATCATTTAGGCATATGTTTGTTTTCGACAGCGGTACTTTTTTTTTTATTATAATTCAAGATTAAGATTACAAATTACAATTTGAGTTGAAATACTTTGATCCATATTACATATTACAACTTGTGTTTAAATATTCTCGGTCGGACTTGTGACTGCCCAATAGTTTTGATGATAAAACTGACTGGTATACTTACCTCCCCCCAAAACAGCTATAATTGGAGACCAATGTCATACCTTGATTTTGTGTCTAACAATATCTGGAATAGATCTCTATTGTTTGATAATTGGTATTGTAATATAAGAATAAGGTGGCCTGCAAAGACATTTAGATATATTTAAGTAAAAATGAGACATGCAGGCTTAGAGAAATTAGATCAGATGATCATACCTCCAAGGGGTGTGCCTATCTTATTGTATGAGGATTTTTCTTCTATAGTAGCAATAATTAATACCCTGTTTCAACTAGCATAGGTGTGATCTTTAATAGGATGAAATGTATTTCCACATATAAACATTTTGTTTTTTTCCATGCATGCATATATTAACCAGTAAAATTGAAACATTTTATCATTAGTTCATTTTCAATCCATCCCTCCAAACATAAACCTTTCAAGCTTGTTCTAATTCAACTTTACAAGATGTAAAGTGAAACATAAAATAGACATAATAATAAGTAAAAAAATCTATTCAGTAGAACATATATAGAAACAAATTCAGCCTTTTCCATTTCACAGCATGCATGGCTCCTTGTACGCCATTCACTAAAACCATCACTATCTTGATAGGCTCTACAAATGGCATACAGGGAGCCAGGCACACAAAGCATATGCTATACTACACAAAATAAAACCAAATTAAATATAAACATTACTTATCCTTATTTCTCTCCACCATGTAAGATGTATGAAGCTAACCAAATTTAATTTGTGCTCTTTGTTTTTGTTCTGAAGGAAGAAGTGATCTACAAGTAGTATATTGGAGAAACTGGTCAGTATATATATGAAGGAAGGTAGGGTTACATGTATGAGAGGGTAATTAAGGAAGAGAAAAAAAGAGGGACAGAAAATGAAAGGCTTGTCTTGTTCACTGCTGGATGAGATGGCTCTAGGCATGTCTTAGTGTTCAAACTTGTTTTTCCCATTATTATTAATTATTAATACATAAAGTGGATATATATAAGTCAGTTTTGTTCTGAGAAACTGATTTGTCTACAAGTGTTTGGATTGAATCCCTGTAGATTCCTATTCCCTTACAACTGAGAACTACTTCTCTAAAGGAACAACATATTTCCCTCTTTTGTCCCTTTCTCTTTTACACTGTGTTGTTTCTTTTTCCTTTGTATATACAACAAAGTATTTAAATATTAACAAGGCATGTTCTTTCATGAAGCACTTAGGCACCTGTTTGTCTTTTTTATTGCTCACTTTGATTCCTCTTCTTTTTAGTTTAACTAGCCTCTGCAGACACTTTTTTTAAATAAAATACCATGAAGATTATAATTAAATAGCATATATATCTCACATTTTCTTTACCTGAGATAATTGGAAATCAATTAGCACTATATATATCATCTTATACATAAATTAATTAGTTTGTTACTCTCTACACACTTTCATTATCTACTAAGCACCAACACAAATATAAACATGAAACACAATATTTTTACATGTAATCATATATGTCGGTAATAATTTAATTAAATATAAGAGATTAAATGTAATAACGTGTATCGGTATTGTATCGAACATTGAACACCTTTTCGATATTATGTGTTAGCTCTACCTAGCTCATTATTGAGTAAGAGGTTATTTCTATGTGAATATGCATTGACACATTCATTTTATTAAAAAAGTAAAATATATTTTTAAAGGCACATGCATAAGCAGTGTGGCTAAAGCACATTTCGAGTTCCCTTGCAGTAAGACAGGAATCTCTCAAGTAGAACCTGAAAGATGCAAATAAAGCTGCAGATTTTTCATGATAAGAATCTTGTGGAGAGAATGGTCGATTAACTAGCAAATATATGATAGGAGTTATAGTACTATACTATACTATGCTACTCCTTTTGCATGATTGGAGGGGAACTTTAAATTGTGGCTACGGAAGCACTCTCCCTCGTTCAATAAAACATATTAAAATAAATAAGTATTATTGAAATCTAACAATATAAAGTTGTTGGTGAGACTTATCTACTAATTTTTTTTATAGTGTTGAGTTAGAAATAATTGAGTACTTATTTTATTAAGTACTAAAGTTTAAAAAATTATTAAATGAACAATGTTCACACCCGGGAAGCATTTAAACACCCAAATGGAAGAACTCCATTGTTAAGGATTTATTTCCATTTACACGGCACTGACATGACATGTTTGGCAACGTCTGTGTGTTTGGAATAGCCTTGTTACCCTTCCCTTTGTAGATTCTATACTCTTACTCTTCTTGTTGCTTTCTTCTTATCTTGCAGGTTTTGTTTAGTGCACATGCATTCTGCTCCTCGGGTATTTCAATTTTGAAACACCACCGTCTAAAAAGAATTTTTAACACTTTTTTGTTTCCTTTTATCAAAGAATCCTCACATGAATAACTGTGAAATTGACTATTCTGACTAAACCCTCATGTACATAAAGTTCTCACAACTAGGTCACTCAACAATTCAAAAGATAATGTAAAATTTGTCTGCAAGCCTCCATGTTATTTGCTAATTTTGTGACATGTTATGCATGAAATGGGACAACTTCCTATCTCATTAAACTCCCATGAACTGGAAAAACAATAATTGAAGCAATACCAATTTTGATCCTCTCATTTATTTTGTAGTGAGTCTAAAGAAAAGAAAAAACAAAATTCACAGTCAATCCCTTGCTCACCTTTACATCTAGAAACATGACGCCTTTGAAAAACCAAGATTTGGTAGGATAACATGACGGTGTTATAAAATAATAAGCCATTCATTCTTGTGATGGTGTTTATAAAAGAATAAACCATTAATTTCGGCATTAATCAATACACACTGTCATAATGATCTTCACATACTTCTGTTGAAACGATGATACCTACGGGCATGTCTATGAACTCTAAACTGTTTATTTAAGGAACATTGATATAATTTTGAATATATGACAGAAAAACACCAAGCATTATAACCAAAACAAGAATCTTATTTGCACCAGAATCTAGAGTCATCTATAAACGCAAGACAATGATCCGCATATCTTGAGAGCTTGCAGGACCAATATATCATCAAGGATTCTAGTTCTTCACGGTTGTTACATACTTGAGAAGCATGTCAACAACATCCCCCGAAATTCTACCAGCCTCGGTTTTCAATTGATGGATCTTTATATCAGTCTCTTGCTCAAGTCGCTTGACATTAGCACCCGAATCTCCACTGCTCTGTATTCATAAAACAAATGCAAACAAACTTATAATAAGATATGAAAAGTAGTCTAACAGCAGCATTGCTATTGATTAATGCAGTTAATCATTAACATACCGCTGATACTTTCTTTTGAAACTGGCTGTCCAAATGAGTTCGTTGTTCAGCAATCTCCTTTTCAGCCTCTTCTTTGGCCTGTTTCAGCCTAGCCAATTTTTCTAACAATAGAGATGCAGAGTACTGATTAGTGTACAAAAAGAGGGATTCAAGATAACTACATAAGTCATTCGAGTTACAATTAAAAAAAAAAACAGTAAAACAAGAAAGTGGGCGAGAAGGGGAAGGGAGCCTGGATGGTCATAGCAATAACTTAGAATGTGTTCATTGGCATATATGAGGAGGACACAAGAAAACCCATTCCCATCATAAAATCAATAGCCCAGTTTTTGATGTGAAAATGAAAAGATCAACTCAAGAGAGATAAAGAAGAGAAGTAATTCTCTTCACATAAAATGGCATGGTAAGATGTTTTAACAAGGCATAAATGAAAGATGAAGATTGGTGACAATACCGTTTTTTGCAGCATTCACAATCTGTTGTGCTTCTTGTTCAGCAGACAACAACTGTTGAATTCCACCTTGACCCCTGTTGGATGCCATTCTGTGATTAAATCAGATAGTAACTATTAACAATCAAATGAAAGTAACAGAAAGTAAACATAAAACAACGTTCTTCAGCAACAGAGGTGAACTATTTTGCAAGCAAGCGACCATGGTTCTCAATTGAAAAGAACAAAACAGGAACTCCTTTAATGATGTAACACCAAGACATTAGAGCCAACAAATTAGACAAATAAACCAATGGGAAAATTTCCTCTTCTATCCCCAAAAGGAGGAAGAGCAAAATCGTAGAACGAATTTTGCAGGATAGCACGACCCAGAATGTATAAGAACCCAACAACACATTCTAACGGTATGTTTATCACCCAGCAATTTCAACACCAGTGTATCTATCCATTTCATTCATTTCTCCTTTGGTAGAGTGATTAAATTTTCATACTATTCCTCACAAATCACCAATTTATTCATTAAATTGAAGGCATTGGATAATTTGGTGTTGAAATTAACAAAATTGAAAATTTATTTATGAAAATTGGTAATCCTCAATCACAATAGTCCAGTGGATTGGTCAATTTAGTTCTGAAATTGTTGTAGATGAACTAAGGTAATAAAATATTTTAAATTTCATAATGATTCTAGAATTGAATCAATTTCAGTGACCGGATAGTGTAACCTACAAATATATGGAAAAATTGTTGATAAACTCTATGAAAGTGATAAATGACTAAAGAAGCGTATCAAAGTAGCAATCGTGTGTAATTGAAAGGCCACGCTCACAAAGAAATCATTTTTATTACATCCTTTCATCAGTGCCAAGTCCAATAGAATCAGATTATTTACCAACACTGTAATATTATGCACTAAGATTACTGATAACTAAATTATGATGTGAGAATTTGGAACAGATCAGCAGCATAATATTCTATGGCTACACGAGTACCGCACCAGTACAAGAATCGATCAGGGGAAGATAAAAATGAAATCATCAACTATGTAAATAACGCATTAGAGAAAACAAAATGGTGGTTAAGAAGAGGAATTGATAAGAACAATGAGCAAAAGCGAGATGTAAATTGAGGTAAGTACGAAATCGCAGATCGGAAGAAATGAATGCATGAGAGAGAGAGAGAGAGATACCTATGTTGAGTGTTAAATTAAGAGGAAACCAGAGAGAGAGAGAGTGAGAGAGAACCCTGAAGATCTGGGTAACTTGAAGTCTTTGACACACTACCTCATTTTTTTAAAATTAAATAGTCTTATGAGATCATCTTATATTATCGAAATTATCACAAAAATCTTTTCGATTAACTTTAAAGTATATATACGATTAAAGTCGTATGTTATAAATGATTTGCACGCAAAAAACATATTTAGTATTTATTTTTATCTTTATTTGCATGTTAGTTTTTACATATCTATTTCTGTTTTTATATAGTGACGATATAAGGTATTTAAAATTTGCTGTCTACATAACATTGTTAAAAGAAATGATTATAATGGATCACTATTGTATAAAAATATTTACAGTCTCAATGCATAACTTTATAGATACTAGAGCTCTAAATGAGGTAAACAAAATTCAATTTCTATCTCAATTTCTTTCATTATTATAGTTTTCGGAATATAAATATAATAATGTAACGTTTGATGGATTTAAATGTTTTTTATACACTTCAAAATACTAATAATAATAATAATAAAAATAAAGAGGGTCTAAATAGATGAGTACTTTGGATATCTCTATCTTCAACATTCCATCTGTAAACCTCAAGTTAGAGTAGTAAACAAACTGAAGGCAACTTTAGATACACAGGGTCCAAATTTTTCGAAAAGCTGAAGTTCTTGTTCAACAACCAATGTTGGTCAATGGTCAAAGACATAGCAACTCTCAATCATGTAGCATAATAAGCCTGAAAGGTCTTCCTCGGTTCCTCATGCTAATAATTATTCATCACTAATCTTCGATCATTCTCCTTATATATTTATTATTAGGTGTATGGATTATTGTGAGACTAAAACTGATTATTAAATACCCAACAACACTCAATGACTTGCCATAGACAATTTCGACTAAGAAACCAAAATGTGGCACTTTTTGCCCAAAGTTGTGGAATTAACATTAATTCATGAAAACATTTGTGAAATTCAATTAATTTCGCTTTTACAAAACTAAAGTGACAAAGTTCGAGGCTAATATAACCTAGATTTTAATGTCTTTAGAGCATTTAACTAAAAACGTCACATTTCAAATAAATTCCAGAGAATTGAATTCAATAAAAATCATATGAAACTGTTTGTACAGTAACACAAAGTTGTATTAAATAAACTTTACTCTGATTATACGACGAGTTTGTAAGCTATAAACTAACAGTTTAACCTTGTAAAACATAAAAAGAAAGTGAACGAAAAAATCACTTAAATATTAATAATATCTATTTGTCCATCAAAGATTTAAAAGATATACAGAGGTTGTATAAAATTACTTAATTTATACTGAAAATTTATAAAAATTAATTATTTTACCACATTATTCTACCTTTTGTATGAATACTTAAAAATTTATGACATGCTTGAAAAATATTATGATTTCTCATTAGATGATACATATATAATGTAAAATTATTTTACAAATATATCCATTAAACTCTATTTTTAAATATTCAAAGTTTCGAAGAAAAATATGCAATATTAAATGATTATTTTGTAGTAGTATACTCTCTCCGGGGGAGTGTATATACAATGCAATTGCATCATGTGTGTCGCAATCGCATGAAAGCATTATTCTTGCCACCATATAAAGCTTATAAATACTAGCTTGCATGACTGAAACGTTTTGTTATATCCAAAGATAAACCAAATGAACCAAACTAAGTTTGTACCTTTCGTCTCTACTGAAAATTTTACATTTACTGTTACATTTGTGACATTTTGATAATAGCTACAACATGTTGCCTCATCAAGTAACATAAATTTGCAAGGCTTGCCTTCATATAATTTAATTCCATACAATCGAGAATGTGCGTATTCATTTCAAATTCAAACTCCCACCCCCCAAATATATATGCATGGGACCACTTCAATATTGAAGCAGATAAAAATTAAGAAAGCATGGTCCACCTCAATCAGCAGTCACAACCATTACATAGATCCAATATTAAATGCCACACATCACAGCTACCTACACGTGATCGATCTCAATTCTTATCATTTCAAATTTCAGATAAATGATGATATAGATATCCATTTGAACACACAAAATTAAAACTAAAGGTAAAATACATAGTGATGAAGATATACAAATTACAAAGTTGTAGAGGATTCGGATAGAGGAAATTGTTATTCTTTTAGAGGTTTGAAGAACTCTTGAAAGAACCCAAAGCCTTTGCCGCTTGTGCTCTCAACACAAACTGGTGGTAAATTGCAGCAATGGCAGCACCAATAAAGGGTCCAACCCAGAATATCCACTACACACAATAGATAATTAATTAACTATAAGAGAAGCAATAAGTATAAGAAAAATAATATAAATAGATAATAGAAAGAGAAGCATATATACTTGGTCATCCCATGCCTTGTGATTGTTGTATATGACAGCAGCTCCAAGGCTTCTAGCAGGGTTGATACCAGTTCCAGTGATAGGAATAGTAGCAAGGTGAACCATAAACACAGCAAACCCAATTGGAAGTGGTGCCAAAACCTATTCATATAGTTTAATTAAAATAAGAGATAGAATATTAATTAATTAAAAAGCTAGCACTCTTTACTTTATAAAATGAAAAAAGAACGTACGGGAACATGAGAGTCTCTAGCATTTCTCTTAGAATCAGTGGCAGAGAAAACGGTGTAGACAAGAACAAAGGTTCCAATGATTTCAGCACCTAACCCTGTTCCCTTACTGTAACCATTAGATAACATATTTGCACCACCTTTGTACCTATTGTAGTAACTTTTCTGAAAACCTTTTACTAAACCAACACCACATATTGCTCCTAAACATTGAACCACCATGTATAATATTGCTCTAATCAATGATACCTTTCTCGCCAGAAACAACCCAAATGTCACCGCCGGATTTATGTGTCCCCCTGCCACCCAATCATATTAATTAGTTAATTATTCAAAAATAAAAATGCTATTTATGATTTAGTTACCAGATATGCCGGCGGTACAGTAGACAAGGACAAAAATCATGCCACCGAAGGCCCAAGCGATGCCGAGGATGCCGACACCGTCACAGGCGGTGCCGTTATGAGCTGGATCGGTTTGAGAGTTGTAGCCAATGACAGTGGCTACAGTGACGTAGAGGAAGAGGAGAGTGGCAACGAATTCGGCAATGAGAGCTCTATAGAAAGACCATTGGGTGAGTTCGGAGGTGTCGAAGAGTGGAGCAGGTGGTGGATCTCGGTAGTCTTTGTTTGGTAAACCAGTTTGAGGTTCGGTTTCAATGTCTTTAGCCATTGGAGTTAGAGAATGGTAGAAGGAACTAGAAAGGAGGAGACAGAGAGAGGAGTGTGTTTTGGTATCTTCTAGTTAACTGTGTTTTATAGTACAAAAATACACCTGCCCATGTGATCTGTTACTTTGCGTTGCGTATCAAACAGGGGATTAACTGTTTAACTTCTTTTTTCAATAATATTCTTGCTTTTTCCGCTAAATTTTATCATCATTTTTAAGGATACCTTTTCAGCTTAAATTTCAGGATACTTTTGAGCTATATTTCAGGATAAACTTTAAGTTAATCTCATATATTAGTGTAAATTTTAGGAAAAACTGATTGTTACAACCTAGTTTTACGTTAATAGTCGATAACAATGGAGTATGAGGTAGTTTTCTATAAATAGTTTCAATATACACATACATGCCAATATACATCTATATCTCATTTAGTTAAATTAATTAATATCTTACTTACTTCCACTAACGATAATACTACATACTACGATCACAATTTCACTAGTAAAAACGATTTTATTTATAATATTTATTTATATTAATTAACATATATATTAACACAAATTTATTAATTATTATTTATTACAACACAAATTACAATTATTTATTTATGTAATTTGATTTTCACAATTCTATCATAATTAACTTTCTTTAATTTTTTTTAACATAAACATCTCTTTTTTTTTTTTAATAAAATTTAACTATTTTTATACTATCAATTAAAATCATATATTAGATGACAATTTTAATTTTGAAACAATGTATTCATTCACGCAACTATAGTGTTCCATGGGTTGCGGCTGTTGCGCGATTCGAATGTAATTGTCAAGCAAAATGTGCGGTTATTATATTGTAGTTGTGGGTGGTACGTAGCACATAGTAGCCTGTAATCGACATCACATACGGAAAGATATGGGTGTTGGGAAGAGATGAAAATTGAAAGAAAAACAAAAATTTGGTTTAGTGTAGTGTAGTTAGAGAGAAAATATAAATAAATTATAGAGAAAAATATCTAATGAAATTATGAGAGTGGTTTGTATTGTAGGTTTAAAGAACACATATAAAATTTTAAATTGATTAGACTGTAAAAATATTAAAGATATATAAAATAAAAGTGGATTCTCTTAATTGGATAAATGTGCTAGTATTGCACATATTAATAACTAACCATGATTTACAAAATGATTGGTTGATGTTAACCGAGCCATTGCACTTTAAATTTTATATCAAATATATATATCAACTTTTTGACTTACTTAGCTTATATTTGAGATTGAAAATTGGAATCCTAGATAAATGTTTTCTTCTTGTAATAATCTAATTTTCAAGAAAATAGTTCTAATAATTTAAAGTATCGTTGAAGTTGAGTAAAATTTAGTAAATTATTGTTTTATTCAAGGTTGAAACTTTAATCCTCACTGCAATCCATCTTAAATTTTATTTATTTATTGATAAAAGAAATCACCGTTTAATTTTTTAGACACAATATAATACAACATTTAATGAAAAAAGACACTGTTCACTACTTCAATGATAAAAATTTAACATGTTAAGTTGAGAGACAAATTTCAAGAACAGTTTGAACATGTTCAATTGAGAGACAAATTTCAACAACAGTTGCATAATAACCTCATTAGTATACTTTAATTATTAACAATCCAATTTTTTCTTTTAAAAACTTTGATCAAAAGGGGCTGATAAGCTAACTAATCCCCTACTTAATTATAAGTTTTCATAATTTGTTGACATATATTATTAAAACTTATGAAATAAATTTAAATTATCAAATTTAATGTATAGATATTATTAAAATATTATATATCTGTATGAATGTATTTAATTTAAAATATAAAAGAAAATTAAAATGTATTTTGTCCCTGTTTCGAGCACTTACCGTTGTGTGTTTCTTTTCCTCTCGATTCTTTCTCTAGCCACCGCTTTGTCTCATGCGCTGGGAGTTGGTCCAGTCACGTGCTGATCCTTCTCTTTGCCACATACTTCTAAACTGACACATTTAGAATACAAAATGAACGAATGTTCCAGAAGCTAATTACATCGCATGAGATATATACTAGACGAGTTACTACTCCATTCTTTTTCACAATAACTAATAAACTTTACTTTTTTAGGATAATCGTATCTTTTATTCATTTCAGGGATGTTAAAAAATAATTGTTATTCTATTAAATAATTTTTTTAAATAATAATGTATTTTTTATCATTATAAATATAAAGTATAATTAATATTTTAAAAGTAATGTATATAGTAATAATTAAAATATACAAATGAAAGACTAATTACAGTTGTATTGATTTTTTTTAAAGTGATACTTTGGAGTAATTACTAGTAGATGATGATGGCAATTTAACTCTAACATTTGATGCAGTTTTAAAATGATATTTTATCTATTTCACATTTAGTGTTATTTTAATAAAAAATAGTTTCAAATTAAATATCATCAAATTTTTAATGTAAGATTAATTATTATTTTTCAATTAAAATAATTAATTAATACTGTATACATTATTTTTAAGACATATTTTTTACTTTGGTTTTATGATAGTGGAAAGTATATCGATTACCGAAGATAATTTGAATTATTTTTCTTTTATTTATTATCATTTTTTTACATTTATACAATAAAAAAAATGACAATCATGTGAGATAAATAGAATAAATTTTCTGTTTGTTCTAAATTTAAGCTCCGCTAAAATTATAGAATAAAAATAAATATAACTTTCTTTATTAATATTAACCATATTTATTTTAGATTGACGCATTATTCTTTTACTCAAATAAAATTTAATTAAAAGAAAAACATGATAAAATTTTAATATTACTAAAAATACAAATTTAGATGATTAATTTATGTCTATTTTAACTACTGTATATATCAACATTTGTTAAAAGAAAATATAATAATTATGTCTTAATATATTGAACAATTAATAAATAAGTTATTTGATTTATATATATATATATATATATATATATATATATATCTTAAAAAGTATATGTAGATATGAAAGAAATAATATTACTTTTAGAAAATTACATTTTTTAAATATTTATACATCATCAATATTAAATGATATATAACAGCAGACGTAAATAATGTTAATTAAATAATATAATTAAAGAATATATATATTTTATTAAAAATTAAAATGATAATTTAATGTTAAATAATTTGTTTTAATTTGCCGAATAAGTGACATTTGAGAGAATATTAAATATAGTGGTCTCCATGGAAAGTATGATGTAAATCTTCTAGGAATCCCCGAAGATAAAAACGGCTTTATATATGTATCTGCAGTTATGATCATCATACGGCTGAGACAATTGAAAAGTGAGAATAACGAAAAGTGTGTATGGTCACGATCATTCTTCTTCATTGACAACTGTAATATGAAAGCGCGGGTGAGATGACACGTGTTAATCTTTGCAGGAGGAGCTGAGTTGGTGGATGGAGAAACTGTAATGAGTCACATGCAAATGCATATATATGCTAACTGAATATGAATATTCATAGAAACATAGACATGTAATTTTAAAGTGAGAGGATAAAATGTGATTTTACACTATTCAATATAAGAGAAAAGGTGAGGCCTATATTATATTTGAAGTTTTCTTTTATAAAGTTACTTTCTCACATAAGAGAATCTATTTCCAAAGGGACAAAGTAAATAATAAATATTTCATCTTAAACTACCATTTTATTGATAATTTCTCAATGAAATGCAAGAATACATTCAAGTATGATACTCAACATATGTTGCTAATATTTTCAGAAATGGAGAGTTTATAGAAATGTCTTTTATAGTAGGTGACATTTTTGTCAAAAAGGTTTCCATTGTCCTACTACTTGAGTGATATATATATTAATTAAGGACACTTTACACACAAAAATTTCACATTTTAGTCTATTCTCACGTCGTTCTTTCAAAATCATCCGTGCTTTGAATAGCCATTGAAGATATACTTTTCCTATCTTAATTTGGGAAGAGATAAATGCTATGTCTATATTTTATATGCATGATTGAAAGAATGCAAATGTAGTTGGTGATTGTTTAAATGTGCATCATATCCCTTTTTTTTCCCTTCTCGTGTGAGTCTTTCTCAAGTTGGTTTTCACAAATGTAATATGAATGTAAGTTTTTTTTTTCTTCATTTGCTTATTCTAGTTTGGGTATGTGTTGTCATTAATTACTCGAATGAGGATGACGACTTTATTTATGCTCAAATTCAATGTATTGATCTTGTCTATTTGTCTAAACTTTAGAATAAGTTTTGTTCCTAGACAAGCAAATAGTGTAGCTTATAAGCTTGCTAGGGAAGTTCTATTCATAACTAGTCACCGTCGATGTTTTAATGGATTAAATACCGTGATCTTCTGTTGTAAAAATATATATAATAAATTAATCAACAAAAGGGACCGACAACTTATTCATTTTAATGGGATGCCAATTAGATTGTTTCCATTGTGTTTTTATTTTTCCTTTTGTAGTTTTAATTATTTTTTTAATTAACTATTTCACCGTGTTTTCTCGTTATCTCTTTTGTTTTGGTGGTTAAAACTCAAAACTCGTTCTCTCTGTTGAACTCCATTGAATAATTTTATATGACAAATAGACCTTACTCCCAATCTATACCCCACCTCCCAAAGCATTGGAAATATATTTTTGTCCTTTTTAATTGTTTGGGTGATTTTGGAAATACAAGTAAGTTATTTTTCTCATATTCAAAATTCTAATTAAATTTAAAAGTTTTGAAATATAAATTCATAGGGCCAGGTTATTTTATGAAAACATTTTTTATTTTCATTTTTTGTTTTTATTTTCTAAATCTTGTGTTAATTTTACTTTTTGACAAAAAAGAGAGAAAATATTTTATAAAATAAACAATTCATCTTTTCTCAATTATAATATTTTACTTAAAGAGTCTCTCATCAAGATATAATAAATACACATTTTAAAAAACTAAAATAAAAAATGTTTTTAAAAATAAACAAAATCTTAGTTTTTTTAATTTAAAATTTATATTGAATGTGAAAATTTCAAAAAATAAAAGTTCTATAATTTAAATAAATTTTAAAATATTCGTTGAATGTTAAATTTTTGAAACATAAATTTTTAACTTTTTAATAAAATTCTGAGTCTTTCGTTAAATATAAAAATTTCACAATGTTATGGTTTCGGAATATGAATAAATTTTAAAACTTTCATATTCTATTCTATGAAAGTTTCATAATGTAAATTCTAGTTTTTTTTATTGAATGTTAAATTTTTAAAAATATGAATAATTTTGATTTTTTTTAATATAAAATATTTGAAATGTATTTTATTAAAAAAATAAAACAATTTTGAAACATTTTTTAAACAAAAAACTTTCGAGATGAAACTTTTAAAAATTTTAAACTTTTTTTTAGAAAAGTTATGTTGAATAATAAATTTTTAAAAATTTCAAAAAATTAAAATTAACAAAATACTAAAAGGTTCTAAAATGTTGACTTTATTGGATTGTGGTATAAGAAAGAGCAAAATAAAATTTGTATATACTTTGAGGAGTGAGAGGTATAGGTAGATTTCTCATTTTATATTTGGACCAATTGCAGAAGCCCATAAGTTTAGTTTGGGCTTATTAATTAGTTCGCCTTCTATCTACTCCACACGCACATCGACCAGCGAACAGAACCACTCATACCAAATAAAAAGAAAACTATACTACTATCTTCGAGATATTCTTTACCCGAGGTTAAATAAACTATCAGCGTTACATTGATTTTTTTCTTTGATTTTTTACCAAACTGCTTTACTTTGAATTGGACCTTTCAAAATAAAATACAGTTTGTTCTTAATATTTTTTTTTAAAAGAAAGATAATGCACGATGCTCAAGAAGTATTACACAATTGCCAAACTATACTGTTGAATTCCCCGGTCAATTTCGTTAACAAATTGAATTACTACTGTTGCCAAGCTTTTCTTGCTCAAGGTGCTTATTAAAATGAGTAATTTCTATCAAATTTTTATTCTATAAATCTTTATAAATTTTTTTGAGAAAATACATTATCAATATATAATTATTTTACATTAACAATCAATAAAACTAACAACAACAACAAATAATTAAATGATAATATATGATTCAAAAGTTACATAACATGATGTGATATGTTGAATGATTATAATTAAATAACATTACAAAGTCATTGTATATCTTGTTTAATCTTAAAATCTTTTCGATAAAATAATAGTAATAAGCATATAATAAATTAGTAATCCTCTTTGAATTCGGAAAAGTGTTTGTATACTATATGATATATAATATTTGGTCTTTTTTTATCATTTTTTTAGTTATGACACAAGTCGTTTTAAAATATTTGTTAATAATTCAAAAATAAATATATTTATTTGAATATGTATTGAAAGTTTTATATTTAATTCTTTGAATATATTTTAATTTTTTAACAAATGTTATTAAGACTATTTTTCTTCTAATAGCATAAGTTTTTTAATATATGAAATCCTCTATCTTCAATAAATTATTAGAGACTAACAAATTAACTATAAAAGTAAAAAATATTTATTAAAATGACAAATAAAAAGAAATGGAAGAACCACATATCATACTATAACATAAATCGATTAGCACGCGATTTGGTAACCACGTGTGTAGGTGTTTTAATAGTTTTCTTGTTTTACTTATATTATTGTGTTTTATTGCTTTTTTTAGTTTGTTTAGTCTTAGTTTTATTGTGTTTAGTTGTTCGGAATTGCATTGAGGACAATGCTAACTGAGATGCTGTCAAGTTCAACCTTCTCTCAAACCTTCTAATGACTATCAAATATGTGAACTTTAGATATCAAATATGATTTTAATATATGATTTGGATTTGATATATTTGATTTTTTTTAAGTTTTTTAATTTTGTCTTTAAAATTGATTTTAAACTAAAGTTAGGATTTAAAGTTTTTATCGCCAAAATTGAAGTAAGATAATTAACACATGGTGTTCATAACTTTCAAGCAATTATTACTAATTTTTTTTTTCCATGCGTAGAGCATTGCAGTTAAAACCAGTCCACCTCTATTAAATGATGACTATCCTTTTATCAAAAACTTCATGTGAAAAAGTGGTAGTTATCTATTTTCAGACTATCTTATTCTAAATTTATGTGAGATAACTAACATATGATGTTCATAACTTTCAAATAGTTATCACTAAACTTTCTTTCTTTTTGTTTCTTTTTAATTATGTGTAGAATCAGTTCATTTCTAATAAGGGAGAACTATCGTTTTATAAAAAATATCATGTAAAAAGGCGGTAGAATATTTATTTTTATATTATTTTATTCTGCACATCAAACCACTTAATTTAATGGTTGTTCTATTATTTTTATTTTATGCAATTTTGATCTCCTACTTCCTAAAATGAAGATTCATTCTACTTAATACTTAATATGACTCCCAGTGGCTATCACTTATACACTAGACATCCATATGTCATATTTTAATTTATTTATAATTATAATTAACCAGTTGAAAACTTCTAGGATTTTTATCAATAAAAGTATAAAATTTAGACAAATTTGTATAAGTTTATTTTTAAATATTTAATAATCTATAAAATTTCTTTTGTTCAAACAAAAAAATTATATTTTTATCTTAAATTTAATTAAAAAAATAAAATTGACCATGTCGCGACAAAATCTTCTCATGACGTGTTAAGATATGGATATACTGATCATCACGGAATGTGAAGGTGATAAAAATGGACCCACAGCTTTTACTTTCACTCAATTAATTGGTGAAGGGAGATAACATATGGACTAGATACAGTAATAGGAGCAGTTTTTTTCTTAAATAATGGTGTACACCTCTACCATATGCATGTTGAGTGAAATAGAAATAAAAAATCATATAATATATGTATGTAGATGTATAAATATAATTTTTATTTTTTAACATTATAGTAAAATTCACTTTATTTCTCCCATCTCACATTGAATAATTTAACAATTTGTTTAGTTATAATTTTAATCTCATACTTTTACCGATTCATGAAATTAATTAAGTTATATTAAATTTGATATATTTTGAATTTTATTTTAATTATTTAATTAAATAATAATAATATAATATATTTTAAATAACATATAATATGATACGATAATATAAAATAATTAATATATGTGAAATATTAATAAAATTTTATAAAAAAATTGAATATTAACTTTACAATTTTTTTAATTTTACAATTTAATTAATAACATATGAATAATTAATGTATCTAAATTATTTTATATTTAAAATGTCAAATTATTATTTTTATTTCAAAATATGAGAGAGGACAAAAAATATTTAACTTTTAAAATAAGACATCGATTATGTTAATTCATAAAAATAAAAAGGTCAAAACTACAATTAAACATATTTATAAGAATATTTTGTTCTAAAAAAAAATATTATTTCCGTCCTAAAATACCTGACCTATTTGGAAAAGAAAGTTGTCCCAGAATAATTGACTATTTCAATTTTCATTACAAATTTTTTCTATTGTACCTTTTAATTAATATTATTTTTATTATTTTCAATACAATATCTTTTATTATATATTTTTGATATTAATAATGCTCTAATACTTAACAGATTAATTTGATAAAAATATAATTCTCTATTATTTATACATTTTTCTTAATACCTAAATGATTCAATTATTTTAGGAGAGAGAAAATATTTTTTTTATATATACAGCCATCGATACGGAAGATTTCGACACGTATATAAGATCTCAAATTCGAACGCGTGAAATAGTTTAAACCTAACAATTCATTATAGACATTACGAATAATAACAATTTTCAATTTATAATATAAAAATGCATTATTTTTAATTCAAAAATATATATTTTGCATTAATTTAGTGGTGAATGCTCATAAATTTGATAGTGATATTTTAGTAAAAATATTATTATTTTTCATTTAGTCACTATTTTAATTTATATAAAATGATAAATTAAATCAGTAAATATTAATAAAAGGACGAATAAAGTATTATTTAATTATTGGAATTGCATGTTGAAGATTAATTAAATGGATGTCATTATCTATTTAAGAAAAGTTAATTACAAAATGAGAAAGGTGGAATTTCAACAACAAAGTGAGGCTACTTAACATAACAGCCATCAGAATTGTTTTATTCGCCGAACAACATCCCATTGGCCCAAGTGTCTCCCCTACAACTTTCATAACTTCTGTTTTCTCCAAATCCACACTTCAATTAAACTACAACAAACAAAAAAGCCAATATAGAATTAGGAAGTAAATTTTGGATTTTGGAATTTGGTTTTTTCTACCTTAATCACGTCAGCTATTATGACCGAAAAGGAAATTAACTTACGTACAACAAGAATATATGAATTCCTATATTTTAATTTACCGTAAGCTATATTAATAATATTAATATAATAACTGAACAAATATTAATTTATTTAATAACAATATTAACGGGAATACACAATAGTTAAGAAAAACTCACCAATTTTGTTCAAAAAAAAATTAAATTAAACATTTAATTTTTTTAATTTAATGTGACTAAAATAAATTACAATATAAGTTAAGAGATTAAATATATAATTTAAAAGAAAAAGAACCTCACAAATTTAAAGGGACATGAAGTTTAAAACTACAAGTAATTTTGAATACATCATCGCTGTAAAGGATTCACGAAACCAAAATATTTACTTTTTGAATCATCACACAATGCATTACTTTTTTAATGTTAAAAATATGATTTGTCTTGAAACAATTTTGCATGAATAATATGTATTTTGATAGAAAAATGATGATTAATTGCAAGAGAATTTTATCAAGAATCATCACCATATTTTCTCCTAATTATGGTGATTTATGAATGGTTTTTATTGGTTGGTCAACCTCATATCTTCTATCATATGATTAAAATAAAATATTTTTTCTTTGTTATAAGTAATATAGATATTCGGATTCTGCGAAACTTTTCTTTACGTGATGTAACATTATTGATTTTGATATGTGTACGCATCATTCAATATTGTCTCAAATGCATCGAGGATTGTGTTTTCCTCTCCATTATGTGTATAGATCCATTATCTCGTGTATAGTTTATAAAGAATTGCACGACAATTGTTTTAAAAGGTTTAAACCAATTTTATTGTTATTGTATTTACATTTTCGATCTAAACTAAACATCAATTTTTTGTAATTAAAAAAACATAAATATAATTTCATAAATGAAACTCTTATAAAAGAAAATGTAGTTATTATAAAAAATTGTGATGACATTTGATATGTTTGAGTATATCCAAATTGACGTTATCTTGTTTTATCTATATTTGACGTATGAATTTTACCGATACACTCAATAGAAATTAAAAATAAAAATAAAAGAGATAAAAATAAAGTATATTGAGAGTTGTGTTTCCCCCTCCTTTGTATGTATAGGTCCGTTATCTCGTGTATAGTTTATAAAGAATTGCATGATAATTTTTTTAAAGTTTTAAAGAGTTTTTATTGATACTGTATTCACAATTTTGATCTAAACTGTCATTTCTTATAACTAAAAAAGATAAGTATAGTCTCATAAATGCAACTCTTATAAAAGAAAATGTAGTTTTTATTATAAAAATTTGTGATGACATTTGATATGTTTGAGTGTATTTGAATCGACGTTACCTTTTTTATCTATATTTGACGTATGAATTTTGCCGGTACATTCAATAGAAACTAAAAGTAAAAATAAAAGATATAAACTAAAGTATATCGAGGGTTGTGTTCCCCCCTCCTTTAGGTGTATAGGTCTATTATCTCGTGTATAGTTTATAAAGAATTGCATGACAATTTTTTTAAAGGTTTACAAAGTTTTTATTGCTACTGTATTCACAATTTTCCTCTAAATTGTCATTTCTTATAACTAAAAAATATAAATATAATCTCATAAATGCAACTCTTATAAAAGAAAATATAGTTATTATAAAAATTTATGATGACATTTGATATGTTTGAGTGTATCCGAATTGACATTATCTTTTTTTATCTATATTTGACGTATGAATTTCACCAATACACTAAATAGAAATTAAAAATAAAAAAAAAAGAGATAAAAGTAAAGTATACCGATGATTGTGTTTCCCCCTCATTCGTGTGTTTAGGTCCATTATCTCGTGTATAGTTTATAAAGAATTACATGATAATTTTTTTTTAAGATTTAAAGAGTTTTTATTGCTAATGTATTCCCAATTTTGATATAAACTGTCATTTCTTACAACTAAAAAAAGTAAGTATAGTCTCATAAATGCAGCTCTTATAAAAGAAAATGTAATTATTATAAAAATTTGTGATGATATTTGATATGTTTAAGTGTATCCGAATTGTTATATTTTTTTTATCGATATTTGACGTATGAATTTCGTCGATATACTCAATAGAATTTAAAAATTAAAATGAAAGAGATAAAAATAATGTATATTGAGGGTTGTGTTTCCCCCTCTATCATGTGTATAGATCCATTATCTCGTGTATAATTTATAAAGAATTGCACAATAGTTTTTTTTAAATATTTAAAAAAAAAATATTACTATTGTATTCATAATTTTAATTTAAACTGTTATTTCTTGTAACTAAAAAAAGATAGATATAATCTCATAAATATAACTTTTATAAAAGAAAATATAATTATTATAAAAAATATGACGACATTTGATTTGAGAATATATTCAAATTGACGTTATCTTTTTTATCTATATTTGACGTATGAATTTTACCGATACACTCAATAGAGACTAAAAATAAAAATAAAAGACAAAAAAATAAATCATCTAATCCATTTGAATTACCTTAAGAAACCTTTTAGATTGGGTTGAATTAAGGTTGTGGTCCATATTCTTGTTCACGAGGTACGTACTACATATTGAATCATCATTATTGGTGCATCTCTATCGTTAACATAATTGACCAAATTAACAACTGCCCCATGCTAAAGCACGTGAGGGCCATTTCATTAATTTCCACTCAACCCATTCTACTTCAATAGTTCTTATTATTTGTTTTATTGTAACGCCTAGGGTGAGACCATTGTGTATACTCTTTCTTCTTTCTATCCTTAATTATAACTTTTTTTTTCTTACTTTTTCTTTCTCATTTAATATAAACTTATTTATGAAATTCAATCTGTATTAATTATTTTTTTCTATAAAGTTACCTCTAATTAATTTATTAATAAAAAATATTTTGTTTTGTCTTTATTATGATAACAATTATAAGAGTAAGCATGTAAAATAACATACTTTTATAACAAATTTATTACTACAATTATTTATTTTAATAAAATGTCTTGAAGGATCATATACCAAGTGGCGTATACCAAGTAGAATATAAGGGGAAATAATTAATAAGGACAAAAATGAAAACGTAGCAACAATAAAATAAAATAAAACAGAGAGAAAACAGAGAGATTATAAATTAGTAAGAGCAATTTCACAACTCTCACCACCTCAACTAAAATTAGTTTCAATCAATGGCTTCTTCAAGGAAGAGTTTCCTTTCAAGATCAAGTTACATTTTTCCAACAAACTCAGAGACAGAAAAAGATTTCAATCAAACATCATCAGATGGAACAGAATTTGAGTTTGATGAAGCTGATGTATGGAACTATTCTTCAAATTCCAACACAGTGACAGAACAAAAAAAGGGTGTTCCAGGTTTGAAGAGAGTTTCAAAAAAAGTGGAAGCTAATAGCAGAGTTAATCCTGTAGCTTCATCTTCTTCATTGCCAATGAATATACCAGATTGGTCAAAAAATATGAAGGAAGACTACAAAAAGAAGAAAGAGAGTAGTGATGATGAAGATGATGATGATGATGGAGGAATTCGTTTACCTCCTCATGAGTATCTTGCTAGAACTAGAGGAGCTTCTCTTTCTGTTCATGAAGGGAAAGGAAGAACTCTTAAAGGAAGGGATTTGTGTAGTGTAAGGAATGCTATTTGGAAGAAAGTTGGGTTTGAAGATTGATTTCATTTTATTTTTTATGATTTATTGCATAATGAAATTAATGGGTCTCCTTCATTTTAATTGTGTCTACAGTTTTAACTTTTAAGATTAGGATTACTCTCATCATGCTTGTAATTGTAATTAATTGTGTTAAAAAAAAAACTTTTAATGCATAGTACATAATTATGTTTGATCTCTTGTTTTATTATTATTATTATTTTATTTTTTTTGCCATGTTTCTTCTTGCTTTTGTTTTCTTTGTTCAATCCTCATTTTCTTATTATTTGTAAAGTTTTTTTAAAAAGATAAAAAAAAATTGTGGATTAAGTAGGAAATCGATCGTGTAAGGTCGATTTTAGATGCAGTCGGCGGTAGAACATTAACTATAAAGCACTAAAATTTATCTCTTTGATCTAATAATTTAAAATCTAATGTATTATAAAATCGACAATCTGGATTCTTTAAACAACAATATTGTTATTGTTAATGTTTAGTATGTCGTATGCAATATTAAAGATTGTTGACTATTTTTGGAATTACAATTGTTTCTTCTAAATTATAATTATATTATTGTAATAGGAACAAACATTAAATAATTAAATTTTGTAAATTAATCCATATTATAATCAGTTTTTTATTGGGTCAAGTAATCTAGTAATTAAACTCACATATTTTAAATATGAAAAAAATTAGAAGTCTTAAATTAAAATTAAAATCCTAAATATTAATATTTTTGTAGTTAGCAATGGAGTTGCATGGATAGTTTTGTTAGAGAATAAATAGTCACATTTGTTTGTTATGTGATTGCAATTTAACACATTAATTAATATTATTTGTTGTTGTTGAGTTTTGGGATATGAGATAGCTACATGGTATGTTGAAGAGGTAAAAAAGGCAAAGGCGCGTAAGAGATGATGTGTGGAGAATTTTGATTGATGGGTAGAAAATAGAAAATAGAATAAAATGGGAAGGGAGGTAGCATTGTTGAAAACGACGTCGTATCAAAAGTGGATGACATAATCAAAGTGTGGGTAATAATAGGTTGGTGGTTAAACTAAACTCTTAAACGGATCACTTGGTGACAAAAAAACAACAATATTTCATCAAAGAGTAGCGTTATTTACACGTTACCTTATTATAATAATCATAAAACTAAAAACACGCTTTTTTTTAATAATAAAAGACAAAAATTAATATGCATTTTCAGCGTTCTTATTAATTATGTATTCAATTAAATCACTCGCTAAATTTATTATGATGGTATGATATTGTAAAATAGATAATTATAAAACTCTTTTATATTAATAGTGCATGTTTATCACATTCATAAAAAAAATACATATTCTAAATTTTAGTATATTCTATTTTTTATTTTTTTTCTCAAATAATAAATAAATGTAAATGATGTCATATTTACGACGTTATGTTTATGTATATTTTAACAATAATATAGGTATGTTTTTTATATATATAATTTAACATTTGTTTATCAAATCATTAACTTATTTATTACATAAATCTCTTTATTTTTTTCTCATTCAATTCGTTAAAAAGGTGTTTGATTGTGTATCAATTTTTTTTTATATATAAACTCTAAATAATGCAAATAGTTGTCAGGTCTGATTGGATATCCTTAATTTTGTTGTATATCCAACAAATCATCTACGGATCATCAATACCACTATGGAAATTCTAGCCATTTTTTATAATAAGCAAGTTTAGATTTCTTGAAGCTTGTTTTGACCATAAAAGAGGATAACCTTATTGCTATTTGCTTCCACCGTTATCCAATTCACTTTTTAAAGCTTTCTCTATTCTTTTATGCCTTGTGTTACAAATATTTGTTTAAATTTAATGGCCATTCCTTATAATGCGATGTTGTGTATACTGTCATTCTGTGCTCTATAAACTTAGATTAGGCTTAAGTTGTTATATACTCCAAAATAGTTGATTTAAATGAAATATTATTTTTTTTACAAGTGATTAAATATATTATTAGAATTTATGAATAATGTTTTTTGGTAGAATTGTTTTTAGATCGATAAACTACCATTTTAATTGTAAATATGCAAAATAATCTAGACCTATGTTAGTTAACTTGTTGACGTGGATAATTATATAATATAGGAAATCTTATTTTCTCACTCTATGTCATATGTAGTTAAGTAGACGATTAAAAAAAAATTACTAAATTTAAAAGAGGTATTATTTTGTTTTTTTTTCTTTATCTTATCACGTACCCTAAATGTGACATTTCTTTTTCAACTTTTACCCCCAATTAATTAATTCTTCATCCTCTTCCCTTATAAAATGCTTTCATAAGATCAATCAAACTAAGACATCAAAACACTTATAGTTTTTCATGTATCCATCTCCTCTGCTTTGACTTCAACAACTTTCAAGATTAATAAGCAATCTTTTGTTGCACCAGAAATTGTATATTTTTTCAGGGGGTATTATGAATCATGTCTCCAATCAAATTCATGATTTTAACATTGCTTAAAGCATGCATGAATCCAATGAGTGATACTTGGACCATGAATGCTAAGAATGAAATCCAACCGTGGCACACTTTCTATTTTAGAAGATAGAATTTTCATATGTTTGTGGTTTCCCTCTTATTCTTAAAATAAGAAAAATGTGAAATTAACAAAAGTGAAGAATGCAGAAAATCTCTCACTTCACTTTCATACAAACATTATTTATTTTATGAAAGCATTTTATAAGGAATGAAGATAAATAAATTAGGGGAAAATGAAATGTTTCTGTTTGAGTAAAGGATGAGGATGATAAGAATAATACTTCTTTATAATATAATGATTTTTCCCCTCAATATACTATTATATTGGTATCTGTGTACCCAACTTTAAATATGATGTTGAAAGACGTTTGAATAAATAAAAAATTAAATTAAATTTATAATCGAATTATAGATTAAAATGAGTCCGACTTATATATTCAAAAATTAAAATAATAGCTTATCTATTTTTGGTTGGCGTGATATCTAAATTACTCTCTTTACCCACAATAGTTGACATATTTTTGACAAAGTCCTAAAATAATTGATAATTTTGACTATTAAGACTTTTTTTCAATAGAAATGCTTATTGAGCAAATTTTGCAAGAAAAAAAAGGAAACAGTGCTATTGGTGGGTCAGCCTATGATTGGTGCCAAACTTCCCATGATCTTCACCAAATTTCAACATTATTATATCTTTTTTATTTTTAGACTTTTCTTAATCAATTGTTGTGTAATATCTTATATATCATTTATTGTAAAACCGATGAAATAAAATTTATTGAGATTATGCAGATTACACAACATAATAATTGTCCGAACATGATAGACCAAAGGTGGGTTGGATATAAAATAAAAAAATTAGTCCAAAATTCCAGTAAAAATAAACATAAAAAAATGACCTGTATATTCGACACTATGTGACAATTGAAAAGACCATATTTAAATCTTTCCGTGTTTGAATCTATTATAATAAATTTCTCTATCAAAATTTATTGTGCCACACTTATATATTGTTTTAAGCTGCATAAACCTAATAAATTATAACAGCGAAATCATATTAAATTGAAAAGAAATATTATTTAAATACATTTTTTTAACACAAATACAAATACATATACAGAATACGTATATATATTTAAGACACAATTTAGTTATTTTGATAGTTATCTTTTTATTTCTTAAAAAACTTCTAAATCAATAAATAAAAAGAAGAAAGATGAATTATGGAAGAAAGGAAAGATAAATGTGTGAAGTTTGTTTTTTTAGAGGAAGACAAAAAAAATTGAAAAACTAAAGATAAAAAAGGGGAGAAAGTAAAAAAAAATAAAAAAAATTAAATGAATAGATAAATTATGTAAAGAGACCACGTGTATTTGTGCTTAAAAATATGTTTAAATATTATTGCTCTAAATTGAAATATGATAGCCAAATTATCAGTATATCCTTCCAATATTTTTTTATTAGATACATTTAAATGATAAAAGTTGATATATTTATTCTATAATAAATGAAATAAAATGGAATAGAGACAGTACTATCTATATTAAATGCAATATTGGACCTCAAGCTTGTGTTTAAGAAATGAATTACTTGGAATCTGAAGGGTTGGCTCCCAATTCATGCAAAAATCTGGTAACTGTCTTCAGTAAGGCTTCATTGTTTTCGCGCTGCCGGGAACAACCAGCTGTGTATTCACCCGAATCACTCACTCTTTGTCTCTATATTTACAATATCGAACAATAACATCAGAATACCAAGGATTTGCGTTTATTTTTAAAAAACTTGTTTAATTCCATTATGAATGTTTAGTTATTTAGTAAAATGAAAATAAAAATAAACTGCTATTAAAGCTCTTCAAAGTTACATTTTAGAAAAGGCTTATATTTATTAAATTTTAATTTAATTCAATTGTATATTCACAAGAGTAAATTTGATTTTCATAAACTTGATAACAAAAGCAAATAGTATAAAAATATTGGTTTGATTTATGTTGAGAAACATTTTCTTAAACTTGAAAGTGATTTTTAATACAATAGATTTTATTTGATCTACGAATAAAAGTAGAAAGGGAATATATGACATCTCTCTAATATAAATATATCTATTATTTATATGTCATTTTATAAGTGAAAAATATAAAAGAAAATATGTGTTATTTTTTTATTGATTTGACTATTCAAGACATGATATATGATTAATTTTGTTAAATTAAAATTTTATCATTTGTAATTTATTCGTGAAAAAACATAATAGTACGTAGATCACTTATAAGTCATGGATGTACATACCTTGCGTGACTTTATCGTTGTACTATCAGTCATTATTCCGATCAACTCATCGAACTGAAAAAAAATATTAACATCAGTTTGTATATCGTATATCGTTAACTTAATATTAACTAGAGTATGATGGAAACTCTAACTCATTACCAAAGATAATTAACACAAAGATTCTAGACAAGAAATATGACTACTCCACATTTTTACAAAAATAGCACTCCTATGTTTAACGTTAATTAATTAGTTCACTCAAAGAGAATCATCAAGATAATTATAATAAAAATAATATTTTTATTTTACTACAAAGAAATGAAATTAAACAAACCCGATGACTTTTTGTTTGAAGAGAATGATACCTGTTTCACTATCATTTCGTACTTTTTTGCATAAATGCGTAGTCTTCTTTCATCATCTACGTCCTTAGATTCAACTTCCTGTTCTTTGTGGGACATTTTTGTTTGAGAAAACAGAAGATAATACAAAAAGGCCTAAGCTTTAAGCTTCTCATATATATATTTATGGAGGGAAAAAAATAGTGGAATTAAAATGATCGTATAGTTTATAGCATTGTTCTCGTGATGGAGAGAACCTTCCATCATGACTCGTTAAAAAGATGGATGGGTGTGTCTCTCTAATTATTACATATGATTTGACTATTCAATCATTCATGCATGCTTTTTGTTTTGGTCATTGAGGGGTATAAGACTTAATAGATCGACTTCTAGAAAATAGATATATATATATCCTTTTAGAAACAAAACAATATCCGTCAAAAAAGAAAACAATATAAAAAAATAATAAATAAAAAAATGAAGGCAACAAGTGAAAACTAATCCGTGTAATTTAAAATAAATAAATAAAATTCGCCGTAAGTGCATAATCATTAAATTAATAGACGACAAGAATACAGTAAAAAAAAAAAACGGCAACTAAGAATCATTAAAAAACATAAAAATTGACAAAATATAATCCATATTTAAAAACGGAGATTGTATGATTTTAATTGGCCTGCTAATTTCTATGTGTGTATAATGAAGTGAATGAACAAATTATCAAAATTTCTCAAATCATATTTGACTGATGTTGAAAAATGATTTTTATAGCATTTTGAATAATTATAATTAAATATACATAATCAACCAATAAAACAAATTATAAATTTGAACTAAAATCTCAGTTGATACAAAGAGAATATCCAACCATATTACGTCAATCATGTTGGTTCAATTTTATTATTGTTAAACTAATTATAATTTTTGGCTAGGTGTAAGAACTAAGAAGCCAAATGTACAAACAAATAGATTCCCAACAACTAATTTTAATGTGCTCAGTTCCGCAACAATGTCATGTTCTAATAATACCATAAATGAAAATAATTAGCAATCAATTTAGTTCTTTTTTCTGACAAATCATTTTAATTTCTATACCGCACTTTACGTTTCAAATTAAGATATGCCATGACACATGTTAAAAACATGCCAGCATCACAAAATCTTGTGTTTCAATTTACTAGGCAATTGTAACCGTAGTTTGAATATTCCTAAAAAATAAAAACCATATAAAAAGATAATTGTAAAGGATTTTCAACAGAAACAACAAAATGTCATTATGATATAATCCTAAAATAATTTTCCTATTTGCAAAAAAAAAAAAATCATCTAAAAAAATTCTACAATATCTCTTAATACATGTGAAATATTTCAGTTATACACTTTCTTTTAAATATTTTTTTTTCGTGAATGACCAATGAACACTTAGAATACTTAACTATAGCAAAATTCCAGTCATCACATAACTAAATAAAACTCGAATTTGAAATAAATTGTCAAGGAGTTGGAATACATAGACAAATTCGTACAAACCAACATATCTATAAAACTATAGGATCCCTTTCCCTTTTCTCCTTTACATTTATTCCCAACAAATACAATAAAAACTAATGTAAGATATATTACAGAATCCATAAAGAAAAGCAACCAAATTAGTGTTTATGAGGAAAATGCAATATTGAGAGACGATGGCAACAGAGGAATTTGATCCACCAACTAGACTGAATTGATGGTTTATTTTTAACCTGTCCGTTTTGACGAAGGAGCCGAAAAAACATCAAATTATTAATATCATATAATCAATTGTTAAATAATATAAAAAAAGAGCATTGAATAATTTTTTTTTTGTTCACCTCATAATTATGATATATATTTTAAGTTAAAAGATAAAGTATGAAAGTCTTTTAGATAAATTTATCATATTCTATTAGTAATTCAAATACTGAATTTATATATTATATGATAATTTATTTTTATCTCATATTTTATCATGTCTATTAATTGCGTCATAAATGCAGCCAATACCATATTATAAGAGATATCACAAAATTGCAACCTCGGTATATTAGAAAAATATTATTAAAACACAAAATTTAATATGGTATGTGACATAAATATAATATTGTATTGGTGTCGAAATAAATCACTTAACTATTTTAAATTGGATATGTTAAAATAATATTGGGATCTGCAACAAAGATTAACCAACAAAATAGAAAAATAAACAATTGCAGAGAAAAAACGAAAACAAAGAACGTTCTTCGTTTTCTGTTGAAAATAAATAACGATCTTGACAGAACAGAAAACCACAAAACAAAGACTGATTGTCGTTCTTGGTTTTCTGCGGTTTTGATTAAACTATTTTCACAATCAAATGCAAACGAAAATAAAGAAGGATAAGGGAAACACGGTTCGGTCTCAATTGATGAGACATACGTCATGGGCAAGCAAACAAGATTAATCTATTATTAATGATTGAACTTTACAAGATTAAAGATTTCTCAAGATTGATCTTCTAATATTTTATGAACCAGCAATACTAGTCTTTCTCTCAATCTTTCTTTCTTCCATTAATCTTCTCTCTTTGATTTTCTATGAATCATGAATTGCATATGTCTCTCTTAGTTTTTTAGCTCTTGCTATTACAACAATATTTTTCACACTGCTTCAACTATATTACAACTTTATTTATAGAATATAAAATCAAACTAAGTAACCATCTATCTTAACTAACTTGATCAAATGGAGTTATAACTAACACTAAAATTTTACCAACTTTAGTTAGATGATTTAATGCACACTTTCACATGACAACCAACAATAGATGTTAACCCTTCCAATGTGTCCTTATATGCTTCAACATTTCTAGTAATTTGAAATAAAAAGGTATTGTTTTTTAACAGATTTGATAATGCCATCCACCTTGATGTATTTCATCATACAGATATCCATCTTCGGATTTGTTGAAATAGTGATGAAAATGAGTGTTCTTTGTGGATTTTTGGGAGAGAATTGTTTTAAGAAAACACAGTTAGATGGTATTGGGTTTGAATTTGAAGGGTAGAAATAGATTTTGGAGTAAACGGTTTTTTTTTTTTCTGTTATGTTTTGTTTTTCTGGGTCCAAATGAAAATTAAGTTCTAATTATTTGGGCTTCAGAGGACCCTTTTTCTTGGTTCGGCCCAAACACAGGTCCAAGAAAAATTATTTATTGAAGGACTTGCTTTCAGTATTTATTTTATATCTTTTTAATAGATAAAAAGTATACACAGCCGTTTAACTTGCAACTATTTTTGAAAATACATGTTGTCTTTTTTTTTTCTTTTTTTTTACCGGAATATACATGTTGTCTTGAGCTTTTAATTTTCACAAAAAAGTGATAATTTGAAGTTTAATGGAAAATTAAGTAAAATTTGATCGGTAATTGAACTCTTTAAAAATGTAATATATAAATACACTACGTGCTAAGATGTTTATGTCTTCTCTTGGTTTTTCAAACATAAATGTTTTTTTAACTTCTATCATTTTACTGCATCTCTTTACTTATCATGTTGCAACGGAAGCTTGGTGATGCAATGGTTAAGAAAACTGAAAACAGATTTGAATAGTACTAATATAGAAACCATGTTTGTTACCTAACATAACAATAAAATATTCGTTGGAAGTTACATTTGGAAATTTCAATTGCAAAGGCAGTGGTCCTAGACGTTTTTATGTTTGCCTAAAGAAGCAGTGCATGATGCACATTCAACCGTATATACTCGAGTCAATGGCCAAAACTAGTTCTTTAATTAGGACATGTTGTTGACTGATTTTGAATAAAGGACCTTTACCTCTGCCCCTATGCTCTCTCTTTTTCACTCATTGCTTAAGATGCCACTCTCCTTTTCAACACAAACTCTATGTACTATAACATTACTTTCATCTTGTATTAATTACATGTTTCTTCCTACTTCAAACGCTAATTCGAAACTAAAACTAAAATACTTTTTGGTCTGACTATATTATTATTATTTATTTACTTTTAGAAACGAAATGTTGAAATAAAAAAGGTACTAGTATTACATTGTTTTCTTAATTAAAACAATTTGCGTGTATTTAATTTTATAAATAATTTGTAAATCTCAACTCAACTGATTTATAATTCATATTTGTTACGAGGGATATCATCTTTCAGATTCGAATACGAAACCTTGCAATTATGTATAATCTTTTTTTTATCATTTCGTCTAAAAAAAATTACAAACAATATTATTAATAATATCTATAAGTTTGATTTGTTTTGTAAACCTAGGTTTGACTAGAATCATGAATATAAATTTTTTGTAAGTTCAAATTTTTATGGCAATTTTTATTTTAAAGTTATTTTTAAAGCTAAAATATTCAAGTATAAATTAATTTACTTTTAATGAAATCAAATTTATAAATAATATTTTTTTTTATCAAACAAACATCAATCAAATCAATTTCTCAAATACAAAAATAAGAAAAACCATAAATTTTTATTTTAATTAATCATATGTCATCTTTAAAATTGTAAACAATTTTTAAATATCAGTTCACATTAATTCATATGTAAAAGTGACGAACTCTAGGACTAGAATTTATCAATACAACAAGGTATCTTTTAATTATGATTTTTTCCTATCTTTTCTAAAGCAAATTCTAGTAATAAATGACCTTGATTGGAGTTGCTACCCGTAATTCCTGATTGCAATAACATGTTTCAACTTTCACCATCATTTCAAAGGTATCATAAAACATATAGTCCCAATTGTTGAAAGAAAGTTCGTTCAAGTTCAACCACTAGCAATTGTTAGATGAGAGCATGGACCAAAGATGGCCATTATATTGTCTTGAGATGCATGTGCCACATGTCCCCCCTTAAACTTTATTTGTCTTTGAATCCCATATTGCCCTTGTATACACGTGACACTGTCTCATTTGTTAGAGAATAAATAAATGGCCAACAAAATTCTATCTCTTTGTCCAACATGAAGTGAAGAATTTACTCACTATCACAATTGCACTTCCACTCATCAAATTGGCCCCGTTCACTTAGTCCCTCTCTTGTCTCTTGTCAATAGTTTCCTCCATCTTTTCTACTCAAATTTTTAGTTACTTCAAGACAACCCTTGAACATCACTGTCTTTTAATCGGTCCCATTCTTTATTATTATCACTTACCAATATTTAAAGTTGGACCATAGTTCAACAAATTACCCCCATCAACTCATGTATTGTATGTGTCCCCTGTTTATATCTTAATTATATTGTTATACCCTTTGAACCACTTAATAGACATCAATACTAAACAAAACCCTGTCAATTTTATAAAAAAAAAAAAAAGAAGAGTAATTTAATATATGAAAACACTATTAATGTTTGACATTGACACATGTACCTTCAATTTGAAATATTAAAACTACATATAGTATATCTTATATACATTCTACCTAATTATAATTGCAACATTATTTTTTATCATCCCCCAATAGCAAGATTTGACAACAATTTGCCATAATAATATCAATAATTTTGATACAACAATACCAAAATTTAAATCCATCGCTCAACAATGAAGATGTCTCAGAAGGTAAGATAATCATAAAAACTACTAATCAGCATTGAATAATAATAAGTTAAGAAGAGGATACTTAGTTACTTACAAGTTACAACTTTAATAAAATCAAAGTTTATAACAAGGTAATAAAGTAGTTTCACTTTAACAGGTTCACGTCAAATCCAAGTAATTTACATAAGAAGTAAGAAATAAAAAGGATTAAAGAAAACAACAGAATACTGATATTAGAAAATAGCTTCTTCCACCTTCAAAATTCTATATGGTATCATCTTCCGTGCACTTCAAGTAAACACAGCTAATAGCTACCTTGAGATGTCATAATCTTGAGGATAAGCTAGTTGTTGTTCCATCTGCCAGCTCAATTTCGAAGCAACACCCTCATGACAAGGAACATACTCCTGTCAATTAAATACAAAAAAATCATTATTTTTCCTAAAGTTTATTAGCTATACATTTAATTTGAGAAGTTTGATCACATAAAAAACTGCTTATTTTGGTTTTATTTTATTTTTTCTATTTACATATCTTTAAATTATCTACTTATATAGTATGAAATCAGAGCAACTTTTGTTTTGATGTGACATATATTGAAATCAAAGAAAATGATTTCACATGGAAAAATTGCTTCAACTTATGAGAATCAAATTGAAAAGGATTTGTAACTATAATACCAACAAACCTTATCAAAAGTGGAGATGTTAAAGTTTTATTTTATTGCAACAAAGATGCAAATAAATACATATAGTTTAAGTTAGAACATAATATTACCTCCAATTTCTTGACTAATTCTTTAGCAGTTGGTGCTGATACAATTATGTGGCGAGCATTTGGACTAATAAATCCTTCTTCCACAGCTTTGTCAATGAATGTCAACAATGAGTTAAAGTATCCATCAACATTTACTAATCCAACCTACAATTTTTTGAATTTCAATTCTGATTAGGCTACACCACAAAACACTTAACACACATGAATTTTATAAATAATATAGATATAGATTTCTTGCAAAATGTGACAAATTAATTAGTACCGGCTTGTCATGAATTCCAAGTTGTGCCCATGTTATGACTTCAAGAAGCTCCTCTAGTGTTCCATATCCTCCTGCATGTAACTTGCATAAGTTACTTCACAAAATTCAATACTAAGAAAAAAGAATCAATGTTAATCTAGTCTTTGCTGTTTATTTAAATCCTCATGTTTAAGAATTACTTCTCTAAGTTGGGTCCTTGTAATATAAATTGTAACATCAACATTGTAATGATAATTAGTTGCTAACTTATTATCATATTGTCCAAATTTAGTTATGGATCTGCAATGTCAGGTAAAGGTAACAATTATAGGTCATGACAGAATTTGAATAGGAGGGATCCCAAGATAGCGTGAATGAAAATTGAAAACTCTGTGTTTGTGTGCTACCACTCTCTATGTCGCACCAATTTTCAATAAATAAAAAAAATAACAAGTAGCAGTAGAAAGGTTTTTGAAGCAATGTCAGGTGCAGGTGCTAATTGGTAATGTTATTATCTTATGAAACTTCGTTTTCTTTCTTTTCCTTCATTATCAAATGAAGCAAATTTTGTAGAATCACGCCACTGTTCAAACTAAAGTACATGGAAAAAATGGTATATAACCTGAACCACTGTTGCTTAAAAGCTATGATTTTCAGTCCAATATTTTAAAGTGTAAGGTAATGTCACTATCATTATTCATTATCAAATGTTGCTCTTAGCTTATGCCTTATAGTATTAATCATAACATTGGAATGTGTGAAATCAAAGAAAGCCATTTCAGCAGTATTATCAACTGAATTGAATTGAACAAAACATTAGATAAAAACAACATGATTTGAGTCACTTTGTCATTATTACGAAATTCCTTTACTGTCCTTATAAATGGACCACCATAGTCAAAAGTATTCATTACGTGTTGTGACTTTTAAATACTTGATAATTATATTATTTTAAAATGAAAGACAAAAAGGTTTAGCAAAGGAAAACAGAAAAACAGAACAATTCCTAGATTAGTCTAGAAAGTTAAGCAACTTTTACTAGACATTAGAAAGAAAAAAATACATTTTGTCTAAAAGCAACACAAGTAACAACAAGAGATGAATAGGAAAATGTCGGTGAACCATTCTTAAATGAATCAAACATTGAGATATGGTCATTCTTTCACGTTATAATAACTAGAAAATGTTAAAAAGAAATACAACTCACGGTAACACGATTTCAATGTCAATTGAGTCGTAAGAATTTGAAATTATAACTTTAAGTGATAAAGTTTAAATCCTTTAGTGATGATTTTTATTAATAATTATTTTATAATTTCCCTTTTTAAAATTATATTGTATGCTAACCTGGTAAGGCAATAAAAGCATCTGAATGCTTAGCCATCTCCGCTTTCCTTTGATGCATATCAGCAACAGCTTTTACTTCTCCTACTGTTTCACCAGTTAGCTGCAAAGAGAAAAACAACATTTAGGTAAAATTAAAATCTGATTAAAATAGTACTACTAAATTATTTGTTTTTTTAAATAAATAAAAAAAAGAAATAAACTTTATTAAGAGAAGAAAAAAGGGGTTAAGCTTTTTGTAGACAAATACCTCTCTAGGCATGAGTGTCTTGGGAATAACTCTGCAAGAAGAGACAATAAAATGACAAAGAAATTGTTAATTAATGAGTGAAAGAGAACGAGAGAAGCATGGTTGTTACTGATTGACTATGAGTTCATGATTTTATTTTTTTTACTCCGAAACACACCTTTGGAGGGAAAAAGAGATTTTAATTTTTGGAGATAAAGAAAAACAATGATGAAAAGGAGAAAAATAGTAAAATACCCAATGACATGGCGACCACCATGATGAACAGCTTGAGAAACTAAACCCATTAGACCAATGCTTCCTCCTCCATACACAAGATCAATGTTCCTTAAAACCTTCACAAAAATAAAAATAAAAAGATCATTTTAGTACATTTTGAAAATTGAATGTAAAAAATGGGTATTTAGAAGGGGTGTTTGGATTGAAGAAAAGAGTATTAAGTAGTAGATACCAATTCATTGCCAAGTTGAATGGCAGCATCTTGATAACTACTCTTGTTGCCTTGGCTACTACCACAGAAAACACAAATCCTTTTGAATTTTGGATGCCTTATCTCAGCATTGCGTGTGTCCATTTGTTAGTATTTTAAGTTGGTAATAAAGAACAGTTACAAAAGACAAAGGTTGTTAAAGTAAAGAAATAGTTAGTGAAATGGATAAAGCAAAAGCAAAGCGTTTGAACTTTGAAGTTGAAGAACTAAAACATATAACACTCTATGCTTGCTTTGTTACTACTCTCCCGTGTCTCATGCCTTTATATATATAAACCCCGTTGCTCTTCGCACGTGACTGCCTAATCGCCACGCTTCTCTTCTCCACTACTATTGCTGCAAATTAAGCGTCATTAACTATAAATATATTCTTTTTTAATACTAAATGTTTATAACATTATTAATAAACTAAAATAACTTTTTTATTTTTAGTTTCTACAAAAGTTTTCATAAAAAACAATTGTTCTAAAAAAATTTCCGTCAACAATTTTGATTCTTACTTTTAAATTAATTTATGTTAATTGTTTAAATTTTTGAATGATTTTTTTCCATATATATTTACAGTATTATAAAAATATTTTCTATAAAAATTTAAAACTTTTTAACAAATAATATGTTACAATGTTTTTTAAAATAAATTAGGTACAGTACATTAAGTGGCTTTCTTATGGGAAGCAAAATATTAGTAAATTAAGACTAACAAACTGGTTAAATACATCAAAAGGCATAGCTTGTTAATATAATTTTTTTTAAAAGAGAATATAGGTCAGTAACTCGTATAAACATTTTTAAGGCGTAGCCGCTCATATTTTAGAAAGAGTAGTTTTGTAGATTAGTAATTAATAATGGATAAATACACTCAAATACTCTTATTGCTAAAATACTCCTTTAAATGTCTCTTAAAAATGTTTCATCTTAGCATCAATTGAAAGTTGATATTGAGAAATTTTCACTTCATTTTGTATTTGCACAATGTTTCATTGTTTAGAATAGCATTCTATTTTTCTCCTTTTCCGTTTAATAATTATTTTTGGTACATTCAATTATTATTTATCTAAATAATTATACTTAAATGATTAATGAACTTCATTTTATGACTAATCGATAAAAAAATTTCAAATTGAATCATGACTGAAATAATTTTCTATCATACTTTACTTTGTGAAGATATATTTTCCTTAATAGTAAAGTAATTAAGACAAAATAAAACATTAAATTTATATCATAGATAGAACAATCAACAATATCATATATCTTGAATGTAGGGATCCTTTATAGTAGTGGTTTTACATAAAAGGACACACGTGCTTGAATTTATGTCAGCTAATCAATGAAGAGGACCATAGTACTAGATACTCGCCTTACAACTCAAAAGGTATTTGGGGTGACAATTTGGGATTGTGTTTACTAATGACATGATATATAATATGAAGGTATGCTTGAATAGTACATATATCGCTTCTAATTTTTTAATGAACAATCACTATGGTTCAAAAAAATAAATCATTACCCTTATTGATTGAGGAAATTATAAACATTTTTTCTACGTTATGCTTAATTAGTGACATACACATTCCTCTGTTTTTATAACAGAGATATGTGTGTTTAGAACTTTGCTATTGGCCACTAATGCTCTATGCTTCTATTTTGACACCTTACAAAAATTGTACATATAACCCCTAAGGCATTCTCCCATTATATTTTCAATTTGAGGTATTGCCTGACTTTTTGCCCTTCTTATCTTGGGATGTCCATGTATTTATGTAATTGAGGTGGTCAATGTCTTTTATAAAATATGTTTGTGTCATTTAAGCATACATTAGAGGATGTTATTTTCTTTTATATAAAATACGTATGAATGACAAAATTACTAATGTCACGCGACAATGACAATGGTAAAAGATGTTTCATGTTATTGAAATAATTTAGGTGACTTCATGGTGGCTATAGAAGTGATGAACGATGCCAAATGGCAAGTAACAATGAGAGTGTCAAGTGGAGATGGAGACAGAGGCAATGGTTGAAAGTGTCGACCAAAGGTTGACGAAGACATAATAAGCAAATATCCAAGTAAAACACTTCAAGTGTTAAGCATAGGATTAAACAAAATAATCAGTTTTTAACTTAAACTATTTTAATATTTATAATCTGTTTTAAAATATTGAATATTTAGGTTTTGTTTGATTGTATTTTACTTTTTATTTTTTGAAAACTATTTTATAAATAACTTTTAGAAAATTGTTTCTGAAAAGATAATTTTAAGAAAATTTGTTTGACAATTCCAATTTTTAAAATAGTTTTTGAGAGTTAAAAAAATTATTAAATAAAAAGTAAATCATCATTTATCTGTTTGATTTTTTTAATTTAAAAAAATATAATATTAAAAATAATTTTACTAAACAATTTTTAAAAATAAATAATCTAAACAAATTTTAAACTTTTAAAATACTAAAATAGAGTTTTTGAGATATGAATCAAACAAACTTTTAGATTATGATTTTTAAGTCAATTTTT
>JBBPBS010000753.1:3368652-3389116 GCA_037974835.1 Cicer judaicum | reverse complement strand
CAACGAATATTTTTTGAAATATTTGTTTAAAGTTTTCTCTCTATTTTTTTTTGTTTTGAATTTGTCCAAAACAAATTAATAAAAAGAAAATATTTTTTTTTTTAGAAATATTTTCCAAAACATAAGTTGGAATTTTTGTATAAACAAAATCTCAATTTTTTTTGTTAAACAGATCTTTTATAAAAAAATATAACTTTATTTTTAGAAAACTTTGAACTTTTTTTTTTCAATTAAATCATTTCTAAAAAATAATTTGATTATGGATATAACTAGTTTTTGTATAATCAAATTCAATTATATGAATTGATTATAAAAATCGATTATGATAAATATTTTTTATATGGATGTAAATTAGTTGTGTGGATACGGTGATCATGAACAATCCTAATTAAGTGTAATTGGGAACATAATAACAAGGCAATATGTCAAGAAAGTTAAGAAATTTGTAAAATAAACGAAAACAACTATCGTATAATATCAAGGCCAAAATTAAAAAAAGAAATGAATTCTAAGTACAAAAGAGTCAGTTCTAAATAGATAAAACAAAAAATTCAAAATCTCTATAAATGTCACACCACTCATATCAACCAACAAAGCAATATAGTTAAAATAAAGAAGGAATTAAAAAAAGTTTTTATATCTTCAGAGGAAAACCCCAAACCAAACTTTGCTAATTGTTAGAACAGGTTGTATAATTGAGAGAAATTGGAATTGAGAAGAAAAGAGAAAGAAAATAGAGATTGTTCTTAAGATTGATCTGGTTCTGCAAAAGAACGTTCTTTTGCTCTGCAGATTGATCTTTTCCTTTTCTGTTACAGCATGATATTCTATCCTTCAAGAGATTGATCTTAGCCTTTCATAGCATCAGTCTAGTGGCTGTTTTGTCAACCAACTTAATCATCTCTTAACCAACTTGTAACTAACTTCTAACTACATTTTAACTACATCATTTTGAATTATCTCTAACATGCTCCCTAATTCAAAAGTGATTCAATTTGAAGTTAATCCAAGCTTGATTCTCATCTCTTGAAACTTCACTCTCTTCAAGCTTTTTGTTAAAATGTCAGCCTTTTGATCATTTGTGTTGCAATGTTCCAACTTTATCTTGCCCTTCATTACTTGATCTCTTAGGAAATGAAATCTTGTTTCAATGTGCTTGCTCCTTCCATGAACACTTGGATGCCTTGCTAGATCTATTGCTGATTTGTTGTCTATCTTCATCTTCACTGCATTGTTGCTTCTCAATCCCAGTTCTGTCATTAATTCTGCCAGCCACACAGCTTGGCATGCTCCCATGGATGCAGCCACATACTCAGCTTCACATGTGGACAATGCAACTATGCTTTGCTTCTTTGAACACCATGATATTGGTGAGTTATTGATAGTAAATACATAGCCTGTTGTGCTCTTTCTATCATCCATATCTCCACACCAATCTGTATCAGAGAATCCAATCAGTTCAGCCTCTTCTTCATCTGATTTTGTAGAGTACAGCAGACCCAATTCAATGGTTTCCTTGATGTATCTCAGAATCCTTTTTGCTGCCATGTAGTGTGATGTCCTAGGCTTCTCCATGTACATACTAATCAGCCCAACACTATATGAGATATCTGGCCTAGTGTTGCACAAGTATCTCAAGGATCCTACAATTTGCTTGAAGGTTGTAGGATCAATCAATTCATCATTGCCTTCTTTGGACAACATCAGCCCTGATTCTAATGGGGTGCTACTTCCATTGTAATCTTGCATTTTAAACCTTTTTAATACATCACTTGCATACTTTCTTTGATGCATAAAAATTCCATTTTTCCTAGTTTCAAATTCAATACCAAGGAAATATGCCAGCACGCCTAAGTCGGTCATCTCAAATTCCTTCTCCAATCTGAATTTGAACTCATTGATCTTCACTTCATCACTGTCAGTTAGCAGTAAATCATCAACATAGAGGCATATCAACAATGCAGGTGCTGCTGCTACCTTCTTGACATACACTTTATGCTCATTCACACACTTTTCAAAATGTTGTTCTATGAGAAATCTGTCAATTCTCTTGTTCCAAGCTCTAGGTGCCTGCTTCAAGCCATATAAGGCTTTCTTCAATTTGTAAACATGATCTTCTTTGCCTGTTTTCACATATCCAGGAAGCTGCTTCACATACACTTCTTCATCCAATGAGCCATTGAGGAAGGCTGATTTTACATCCAATTGATGTATAGACCAACCTTTGTAGCTAGCAATTGAGACTACCATCCTTGTTGTTTCAATTCTTGCTACTGGAGCAAATAGCTCATCATAGTCCAGCCCATGTTTTTGCAAAAATCCCTTTGCTACAAGTCTGGCCTTGTACCTTGAAATCTGCCCATCAGGTTTCAATTTTAGCTTATAAACCCATTTCACATCAATAGGTCTTTTATTCATGGGCAGGGTCATCAACTCCCATGTTTTGTTCTTTTCTGTGGCTTCTAGTTCTTCATCCATTGCTACCATCCATCTAGGATCACTTAGTGCTTCGTCATCACTTATTGGTTCTGATTCAGCAAGCAAGGTAAAGTGAATTAATTCTCCTTCTACATTAATGGCTAAGTCAGAAGTTACTTCATATGGATGCAATATGATTGAAGGTTGTCTGACCCTTGCTGATCTCCTCAAAGGTTCAATAGAAGGCTGATCTGCTACCTCTGCTGGTTGGTCCTCAATCAATTCAGCTGCTACTGCACTGCTGGCTGGTCTATTGGTATGCCTGGGCTGATTGCATTTGTTGTCCAGTCTCAACCTCTTGATTAATCCACTAGTATGTCTCTGCTTATCACTACTTTGTTCTTGTTTGGATCATACAGCTTGTAGGCCTCAGTGGCATCATAACCCAGCAACACCATTTGCTCAGCCCTGTCATCAAGTTTCCTCTTGTTTTGAGCTGGTACATGCCTGAAACACAATGAGCCAAACACTCTCAAGTGATTCACAGCTGGCTTTCTTCCAGTCCAAGCTTCTTCAGGTGTCCTTGTGCCCAGTCTCTTGGTTGGACACCTATTTAATATGTACACTGCAGTTGATACTGCTTCTCCCCAGAACTTGTGAGGCACTTTCATCCCTTTTAACATACTTCTAGCCATGTTCACTATGGTTCTGTTTCTCCTTTCAGCCGTGCCATTGTGTTGGGGAGTGTAAGGTGCAGTTATTTCATGCAATATTCCTTCTCTTTGACAAAAATCATGGAATTCATGAGAGTTGTATTCTCCTCCTCCATCTGTTCTAATGACTTTCATGCTAACGCCACTTTGTTTTTCAGCCATTATCTTGAATTTTTTAAGAATTTCCAGCACTTCATTCTTTCTTTTGATTAGATATACCCAAATTTTCCTTGTAAAATCATCAATGAATGATACAAAGTAATGATTACCTCCTATTGATACTTCTTCAAAAGGACCACACACATCTGAGTAGATTATCTCCATCATTCTTGAGGATCGAGTTTGCACTTCAGCCTTGAATGCATTTCTGTGTTGCTTGGCATGACAGCATTCTTCACACAGCTCCTTTTGTATTTGAATTCTGGGAATTCCTTGCACCATTCTATTGTTATGCAACATTTGAAGACTTCTAAAATTTAAATGTCCAAAACTTTTATGCCACAACCAGTCTTTACTCAATACTTCAGCAGCTAGACATTTGCTCTCATTGATCTTAAAGGTTCTGTTTTTTGCTAGTGGTGCCTTTAAGATCAATCTTTTTGAATTATTGAACAATCTCATCTCACCTTGTTCCATCTTCATAGAATACCCCTTTTCAAGCAGTTGTCCTAAGCTTAGCAAGTTGTTCTTCATATTTGGCACATACAACACATCACATATGAAAGATTGTTTGTCATCCCTCCTCAGAATCAAGATTTTGCCATTACCTTCAGCTGTTACTGTGCTATTGTCAGCAAATCTGATTTCCTTCTTCACCTTCTCATCAATATTTACAAACCAATCTTTATGGCCAGTCATGTGATTCGAGCACCCTGTGTCAAGATACCATAATCCTGAGCAATCATCCTCCATGCTTGTAGATGCCATCAACAACACTTCATCTGAGTCAGAACTATCTACTTGGGCCAATTGAGCTTCACCATCCTCTCTTTGGACTTTCTTGGATTTGCACTCATTTGCAAAATGCCCCCATTTTTGACAATTGTAACATTGGATTTCTTTCTTGTTAAATTTCTTTTTGCCAGATGGTTTCCTGCATTTATTATCACTGTTTTGATGACTTCTTGAGCCTCCAGTCTCCTCATCTTGATCATGCTTTTGGTGCCATTTTGACTTGCTCTTCCACTTCTTGTTTTTTACTCCATCTTGGTTGGACTTCCTGTTGATCTGAGCTTGCAGTGCCTGTGTTTGTGTGTGTGCCTCATCTCTTTCTTTTATCCTTAATTCATGAGCTTCTAGGGAGCTTTGCAGATCTTCCAACTTCATTGTATCAAGATTCTTTGATTCTTCAATTGCCACCACTATGTGATCGTGTCTTTGTGTTAGTGTCCTCAAAATCTTTTCAATGATCATAACTTCTGTCATCACTTCTCCATTGGCTTTCATCTGATTTGTGATTGTTTATACTCGATTGAAATAATCAATCACATTCTCATTGTTCTCCATTTGCAGTAATTCATACTTTCTTCTTAGCATTTGGAGCTTCACTTTCTTGGTTTTTTCATCACCCGTGTAATACTTCACCAAGATGTCCCACGCCTTTTTTGATGTAGATACCTTTGAGATCCTTTCAAAATTGTTTGAATCCACACTTTGTTGGATGTAAAACAATGCCTTGCAATCCCTTTTCTTGCAATCTTTGAAAGTTGTTTGTTGTCTTTCTGTTGGATTCACACCAAGTTGTTCATAGTCATCTTGAACAATCTCAAACACTTCTTGAGCTCCCAACAACGATCTCATTGATGCAAACCACCTCTCTCAGTTCTTTCCATCCAGAATTGGCAAATTCGATGGAAATCCTCCTCCATTCATTTCTTCTTTTTTCTTTCACTCACACTTGTGTTTCTCAATTTTGATTTTCCCTCACACTTTCACTTGTGTTTCCCAAGGTCTAGAACCCAAGCTCTTGATGCCATTTGTTAGAACAGGTTGTATAATTGAGAGGAATTGGAATTGAGAAGAAAAGAGGAAGAAAATAGAGAAAACAAAAAATAGAGATTGTTCTTAAGATTCATCTGGTTCTGCAAAAGAACGTTCTTTTGCTCTGCAGATTGATCTTTTCCTTTTCTGTTACAGCATGATATTCTATCCTTCAAGAGATTGATCTTAGCCTTTTATAGCATCAATCTAGTGGCTGTTTTGTCAATCAACTTAACCATCTTTTAACCAACTTGTAACTAACTTCTAACTACATTTTAACTACATTATTTTGAATTATCTCTAACACTAATGAATATGTCATTTGATTAATCTCGCTGTACACGTGAAAGTGTTTTGAGTAAGAAAAACTAATGTGCAACACCTTAATACACGAGAGAAACATTATCCATAACTTCTCCTAAACAATTATATTGATGCTTTAGATCGAATAAACTTATAATCTCTCTAAAATAAAATAAAAATAAATAAAAATTTAAAAAGTAAATATATTTAATCTAAATTTTAAATTAATTTAATTAACTTTATAAAAATATAATTTGTTTATCTTTCATTCTTAAGGGAGCATAACACAATAATTAGTTTGTCATATATGGAATGACTCAACAAGATAATGAAAACTGATTCTTTATTTTTTCTTACCTTGGCCACCAAGTATGCTTTAAAGTTTATGACATATTTTACTTAACTGATATGAGTACTAAGTATTGAATCAAATAAATTGAGACCTATTGGGTCTACACAAATATATTAACATCTTTTATATTTTGTGATGCTCTAATAGATTATTTAATTCCTGTCTAATGTTATATCTAAAATAATTACTAATGTTTACTCAAGGAGAAGCTCAAAGTGTAAATGATCTTCATTTTCCTTTTATTATTAAATCTAGAGTGAGTATGTAATTCTTTGCATCTACTTTTCTTTTTATATTATGTCGGTCAAATTTGTGCTTAACACTGTCACTCTGATTCAGCCTTTCCACTTGTTTTGCTTGTATTGGTCCTTACTGCATAGTTCTTTAACCAAAAGTGTAAAGAAGAAATCATTCAACATGGCTTTATCTAGAACAAGACTTTGTCAACCAAAAAAGTTATTCATATCCATGACTTTTCAACCAACAAAAATAACTATGTTTAACTGATTATATTCACTCCCTTCATAACCACCATAAAACAAAATTATTAAATTCACTCCCTTCATAACCACCAAAAAACAAAATTCTTCCTTACAAACTGAAAAAAGCAGAGTGGGGAACTCAATGTCTTTGCTTTACCTTGCAAAAAGTTAATTAGAATTAAAGATACAGTTTTATTTAGAGCTAATTCATTTATTTTTAAGTAACAAATTCCAATTTTAAAAATAAATATAAATTAAAATAGATCAAATAAATGGTTCATGTTTATTAAAAGTTATTTGCATACCATTTAGTTTTATCATAGAGTATATCATATCATGTATTCTTTTTTTTTTTCATATATAATTTATTAATAAAATATTAAAATAAATATATAATATGCTCTGGAAATTTAACAAGCTATCTATCTATAAAAATTAATTCTAACTAATTTTTATATTTAAATCTAAGTAACTTTTTACATTTAATATTGAATTTTGAACTTAACATTTATTTTGCCGCTTACGCACGTGTATTTAATTAGGTTTAACTCCAGAAATAAATAAAAAAATCACTTAGGCTATAAAAAATAAGTTTTTGAAATAAAATGTGAGGATGTATGAATTAATTAATCAATTCTCATGAATGGGCACCCCTGACAAATATTTCTTATTTCGTAGGTGATGCAAATTTTGTTAATTTATACAATAAAGAAGTTATGGGTACTCTCAGATGTTGTTCTAGGGATATTGAGCATTGTGCATTGATGATTGAAAAGAAAAATGTAAATTGGTAGTGTCTTATATTACCTTGTAACCTCATTAATATTCCCTTACTCAACACCCTTGTTGTACCAATAGGAAACATTTGATTTTTATTTCACACGCTCCTTTCTATTCCCCATATCCTTTATACCTCAATTCTTCAACCACCTTGTCCCCAACCCCATTCTCTGTCTCTCTTTCACTCACTCCATTCCATTCTCTCTTCTCTACTACCTCAAGGCTTAGTATTATTTGTGTTAATGTTTGTTTGTGTGATGACAAATACATTGTAAAATCGTAAAGTTAACTATTTTAAATTGATTTTATATTAATGTCACTACATTAGATATTGATTTGTCAATAAAATTTATGTCTCTTAAAAAATGTTTGAGAGTTCAATTTTAAAGAAAAAAAAGTAAATTTTAAATTGATCAATAAAATAATAGTAATATTATACGATCATCTATCACATCATTCTTTCGACTTTTTAAAATATCAAATATATATTTAGATATAAACTTAATCTTTCAATATTGTTTCTTCTAAAACCAATTTCAATTCTAATTCTCAAATATACTTCTAAAGATTAATTTTTTTTGGTAATTAGTCCTTGCACACAAATGAAGGACTAACTTGGCCAATGACCCATTAATATGTTGTTCACTATGCTATTCAATTACATTTATCGTTTAACTAATTTTCAAAGAGACATAAAAAAATATTTTTTTTACATTTAACTCATATTTAATTAAATTTTTATTTTATAAAATTAATTTATTCCAAATAAATTAACCTAGCCAATAGACAACAATTTATCAACTTATGGGGTTTAATTCTGACTTGTGCATAAATTAATTGTTGACATTTTGTTTGTATCTGGTTTGTCAGTTTTACAATGACAAGAACTAAACACCCATGCCTTTAAGCTAGTATTGGTGGAGTTTCAATCCCAAAATAACTTCTGGCTGTTCTTGTTTATCTTTAATAACTCTTGTCTAGTTCTTGTCCTCCCTCTATTTTTAGATATTATAAACGCATAATCACTCTTTCTTAATTGGGGGTTGAGCTTATGTGTATTCAAATTGAAGTGAACCTCCTGCATGCTTGCACGCGCGTTTAAACCATATTTTTGGATCTATCTTAATATAGCACTACCATACTCTCTCTATTCTCTCTCATCAAATATAAACAAAAGTTATATTTTTATTTAAATTAAATTATATTAACTTCTATCAATGCAAATTTTTTATATTTAAAATCGGATAAATTATTATTAACAAGCATGACAGCTGTAAAAAAAACAATTAAGTGGCTTATATTTGGAGTTGTTAGTACATACAAAGGACAAGGAATCAATACATCTACTTGGAGTTATCTAAATATTTCCAAGTCTTTGTGAGTTTTAAGGTTTTAGCAAGTCCTTTTAAATTCACAAAATGAAAGTATTAGTTTTTTATATTAAATTAAATTAATCCTTATAAAATCTATTCTTAAAATGAAATTGATTCTCGTTAAGTTATGTTTAAATTTTATATTTACTCAGTATTGGAATTGAATTATTTTCCAATAAAAAGTGGGTAGGAAAGTAAATTTAAATTAATACATATTTATGAATTTGGTGCATATGCATTTGGTCCATTTAATTAAATGAAATATAATCTGAAAATGTGTTTATAAAACAGATAGAAAAATATTCTTTTTGCATGTCAATTTTTAACCATTGAGTGAACGCAAATAAAAAATTTAAGAATTGTTAGTGGAAATCCCAAAAATAAAGTTAGAGTTGTATTTGAAAGATGCATAAATTTGTATTGAGAGTACACTATGATATGTAGGGCAAGGGAAGACAATAGCAGCAATGTAACTCTATAAAATGTCTAGCAAATTGGTGTCATGAAATCGTGCACAAAATAAATAGCCACAAAAAACAAAAACAAAAAAAGAGAAAATGAATTTTGTGAAGCTTACACTTACAGAATGTGAATGCCAACGAACGTGTATTTTATGAATATTCTGAAACAAGTAAAACAGTGTCATTCACTCACCACTATCAACTCCAGTACTCCCAACACTCGACCTATTATTTCTTTACTACATTCATTCATTCATTTTTCCGATGCTTATCTTTTAAGCCATAATTTCCCCATAACTCTCTGGCTTTTCTCTGTTCTAGACAGAGTATGGTTAAATCATGAAAATTAATTACTACTATACAATTAAGGGCATCAATTTACTATGCTATTTACTACCAAATTGCTACTTAGACCGTAAAAATATTATACTTAAATATTGCCACATTTTTTAAATATTTGTTTTATAAATAATCTTCATAAAAAATGTGAGACATTAAATACAACTATTAATATTTAAAAGAAAATATTAAATAAAAATAAAAAAATTATTTAAATAATAAATAAAAATTACAAATTCTTCTTACAAATAAAAAAAAATGTCTAAATCTATTCTTATAATTAAAACAAATGCTTCATGATAGGATTAATGTAGTTATGAATAAAAAAATGGGATAATTTTGTAAAGATTGTAATGATGCATAATGATGAGGGTTGAATGAGACAGGAAGCATGATGTAATTAAGTTAATGCATCGTCTGTAATATTGTGGTGTTGTTGCTACCTATCACAAAACTGTATAACTATAAACGCGCCACAATCACTTCTTTTACGTGCCCACTCTTTCTGACACACCCATTCTCCTCTATTTCTTTCAACTCTTCCAATTTTTATTTTTTTATTTTTTAAACCATTCGTTAACAAATTAAATATATAAAACATAATTAAAAAAAAATGTATTTTTAATATATTAAAATTCAAAAAAAAATATTTTTTTTATTTTTTTAGCAATTACTCTAAAGACAGTTGTTTGCATTCCAAAATCTAACTAAACAAAAATGAGAAAGGGTCCCCAATACATAATTACATGGATTCTTTGTTTTGGTCACCTCCTAAAACCAACATGATGCGACATTTCATGGTTCCACCCAAGTCCTCATGTCTATCTATGTCTACAACTTTCATTTTCATTTTCATTGTTTTCTTTTACTTTGTTTTTCTACTGTTGTAATAATAATATGATTATCCGCGATAAAAAATATATGATTATTTTGTCATTTTTCCAATAGATGGTCACTTTGAATGGTGGAACTTAACCACATGGTTCTGTATTGACTTCTTGAGACCTTAATAAAGTTAGAATCTTCAATGTCCATTTTAATTCTAATAATTAGTACTTGCAATCTTATTAGACAAACAATAATTATACAAAAAAAACTACAATCTTTTCATCATTATAATGATTTACTTAGTATTTAGAGTATAAGACAAGAGTCTTATTTTCTTTAATTAAAAGTGTTGAATCTAATCGAAAAAGCTAAGTAAATTAAAGTTCAAACTTTAACTAAAAGATGTATTTATATTTAATGTATGATGTGATTCAAATAAATTTTTTTTTTCAGTCAATTTCTTTTAAGAGTCCTACTTTTGTTGTTTTGGTATCAATACAAACTTATTTTTAAGCTGAAAGAAAATTTTGAAGTGATACTTTTAAAACAGAAACTTTGTAAAAGAATTTTTTTACAAATTAATTTTTTTAAAAGTGAAAGTAAGAGTAATGAGCTCATAGCCAGAGATGCTCGAGAAGGAATAACAAGCACGAGGATATTAAAGATCTTATAAGAATATATATTTTTGCTGAAATAAGGATGTAACCTTATTATTCTCTACAACTAAAAAAACTCACGCATTAGTTAATAGTTGTTATTACTGCACTAGATCAATTAATTATAGATAAAAATGATCAATAAATAGGAATTATATATATTGTAGATAATTTTTGCAGGTCAGCTAAAATAATGGCCTCTATCTTGGATATTCCAAGCATTTGGAATTAACGTACTAGTACTCTTTATTCACCTAATAAATCATGGTTCTAGTTTAATTAGGTCGTTTGGTCCTTTTTGACCTTGCTTCTTAGCCAATAAGAATGATTGGGTCATGTTTTTCAAAAGTATGTTTGGCTTGTGAGTCTCAATTTGGGGGCGTAATTACTGAGAGTGGTCCAAGGTTGTGATGTGAAATTGGGTTTCATGTGAATGAATGATAGACCAGGTAGTTAAGGTTACAAATCAATCTTTGTTTTTGTCTACAACACTACTTTCAACGACTAAAAGGACAATTTACCTTTTATTTTGTACCTTTATACTCTCATCTCATTACAATCCTATGGACCCGCCGCTTGTATTTTGAAAGAGATTAATCATATATTTTCATATTAGTTTTAAGTAGGTTAGGAACACAAATATAATCTATTAATTACGTTACAATTCACCATTATTTGGGTACGAATAACTCAATACATCTATTTTCTCTTGCCATGATATTTCATGTTGTTGGGAATATGATAATATAATATGAAAATTCTAAAATCGATTGAAAGACGATTGGTAGTTAATGACAATTAAAATTTAATATTCCATAAAATATTTAAATTATATTTCACAACACATTAATACAATAATATAATAAAAAATACAAAATTAAAACGTTTCTAATTAATACATAGTGCAAAAAAAAAAATTAAAACCAATATATACAATTTTGACTTGGAATTTCAAAATAAAATTTCAAGAGCTTAAGCATTCAGAGTGTACACGTGTACATACAGACCCTTTTGCCCTCATATTTTCTTTGTCCTTAATTGTAAGCTTCATTTCAGAGAAAAATATTACCCCTAAATAAAAGTGCTTTTAAGTTACTATATGTTTTTACTATTTTTTCTATACATACCTCTTATTAATATTTCTAATTTATTTTAAAAAATAAAATGTCAAATTAAATACACTCATGTATAAAAGTTATTTTAGTAATATCTACATTTTAAATTAATTTTGTACTTTTCTTTATACATGTTAAAAAGACAATGAAAACGTATATATAATTAAATATAGTAATAAATAAAATAACAAAGCATATCAATGCCACTTAAATTATATGTACCGACAAATAAATCAACTTCTAACTCACTCTCTCTTATTAAAACCATTATCCAAAGGCAAATGTTTGTTTTTAATATTTTATTTTACTATATATGGAGTTAATTACTTTTTCATTTTTCTTTTACAGAAACTATCTTGTCTAGTTAAACATATTATATAAGTGTGTGTATAAATAATTAGTAGAGCTAAGACGTGTGAGATATGCAGATGTTATGTCTCCAATCTAAAGTTTTGAATTGCAATATGAAATTGATTTAACTTCTAAAACGGTCATTCTAACTAAACTTGTCGCCATAAACCGACATTCTAATTTACATATTCCATAAACTTGGACTAAAGATAACACGTTATTTGTTCAAATTCGATATTGACGTGTAAAGGAGCAAACAATAAACTGCAACTTTTTTTATACTTTATATTATGTCCAAAAAATATATATTAATGTTGCATGATAAGAAAGATTAAGTACGTATTTGCAAAATCAAATATACAAACCCACCTAATCACCTGGACTTTACTTTTATGAAAACATCACATTTTGGACTTCATATAAGAATACATGATCAAATGTTTTAACATGGGATTTGTCTGGAACTTGGCCTTAGAGACATGATTAATTTGCCAAGTAACATAAAATTAAGGGAAACAAAAAAGTTAGGAAACAAGCTGGGCTTAATTTTATACTTTATCCTGATGCTGCAACAATTTAAACAAAATCATAGCCGAAAGTTTATGGAAATTAAGAAAATGTCAATTCTATGTTTTGCGGAGAAAATCCTACAAATATAACAGTAGTCGCTTTCTGTCCCCTCTCTAATGTTCAATTTTTTATTTATATATATTTATATTTTAAAGTGTATATAATATATTATATGTTATAATAAACGGACATAGAGTTATTTGTGTGTATTCATGCTTGGGCGGCACTATGTGATCAATGTTCCAATTTCCACCCAAGTTTGTGCATCACCAAATAAAGTTCTTCGTGAATTTCGGGTTTGCTTTTGTTACGGTGTGAAATATCAATTCTATGTTTGGTTATACTGTCTTATGAGTTAAAATGATTTCAAAAGTGTAAGATTAATTTTTATAAGACTATTTTTTAGTAGAATTGATTTATAGAACTCGTAATCTTAAATATTAAAAAAATTTGATATATTTCATTTAAATTTTAAACTAAATATATTTATTTTTATTAATTCATTTTCTTTTATATTTGAAACTATATAGAGTAAATCATATTACAAAGTAAAATTAATTTTATAAAAACAATTATTTCAAAATTAATCTTAGTCGTGGGAGAACCAAACACACTCGTGATAAGAATTTTTTAGTTGAATTGAATTTGGGATTGAAATAAATTTTAAGGAAAAAAAATTAAACATAATTAATATTTTGTCAAATTACGTTTGGCCAACCTAATCATAATTTTTGGATAACTAAACATAGGTTACATTCAAGAATCTCTATCGGGATTGAAGTTAGTGCCGACTCAAGACATGTGAAATTCTAGAGTAAATTAAAATATAAGGTCTTTTAGTATAATTTCATTTAAATTATATATTTTTTGTATTTTGATATGCAAAGTATTTTAATTAAATCAATTAATGCAGTATCTTTTTATAATAGTGAATTATTTTTTTTTGTACTACTTAAATCTTTTTATTTTTAAATATAAATTTTATTTTTATTTTTTTATTGTGAAGTATTTTTTCAAAAACACAAAGTCTACACTTTACTAGCTTTGGTCTTGAGTCGATCATAATAATTTTTGTGAGTTTATTTTTGTCAATAACTAAAATAATATTTTTGTCGATCCTAATCTCTAAAATTTTGTTTACCAACAAATTACTTTTAATTCTTATATTAAAATTGAACACGGTATAATTTAAATCATGTAAGTTGTATATATCTTAAATCATGTAAGTTGTATCTTTAAAGTATATAGATTAATTGGATAATTTAGATTCTTTATTTTTTTAATTTATTTTTTTTATGTATTTATATTTATTTTTGATAAATAATTCTTTTTCATTTAAATAATTTTTATCATTAATTTAACTCTAAAATAGATAATCCATCATTAAAAGTAGGTAATCCATCATTTTCATTAACTATGGATGTATGGAATAGAAAGTGGTGTTGATTTAACTTCTCCACCGAATATGAATATGAAAAGGTATAGCATTGTGAGAAAGTCACAAATCCCAAAAACGAGTTTATAATTTTCCTGAAAAATATTTAGACATAAAGATAAGGGGTACTAAAGTTGTTTGGCATCTTTTACCACGAAGGCGAACGTGGTGTTGTTGACGGTGGTAGTTAAAGAGAAAGAGAAAACGACAAAAAACTGTTACATTTGCAAATGTTTTGCATTAATTTGGGTTTGACTTTGATATTTTGAGAGCATAGCTACAACCTACAAGTAGCTATTTGCTCAATTAATGCCTTGTGCTACGGTAAAGAGCAAGACCCTCATCATCATCTATTGAATGGGGTTCTTACACGCGTCATCCAACTATGACATTATCCTCTCACTCTTGCAATCATGATCGTACTATTTCTCATTTCTTTTGCATGAAATTGCTGCAGGCTGTGATGATGCAGAGTACGATCTTCCCATTACAATGGGAAATGGATTCAAGGATATATATATTACTCCCTACAGGATATATATGTTATTCCCACCCTTTTTTATTTTAATATCTGCTTTGAAGTATGAATGATTTTTAAGTAAATCATTAACTTTTTATTCAAATGATAAAATATATTTTATTTATTAAATATTATTATTCATTTTTGTTATTTGAAATATTTGATGAATTAAAGTGTAATATAAATGTATATTAATGAAAAAATAACTAATATTTTATTGATATGATAAAAATGACAATTAATTTAAAACAAACAAAATGATAAGAAAAACATTTAAAATAAAACATATAGTGTTTGTATTTTACTGATCATTATAAAATATAGTAAAAAAATATATATTTCTATTCATTCGCATGTTTCTTTGTATGCATGGAAGCAACAAAATCCATACTTAGCCAAGGACGAGGACAGGGGCTTCGTATCCACTTTCGCACCTATACTCTTGAATTTGTTTATTATCATTTTTAAATTTTACAAGGTATACATTTTAATATTTTTTAAATTTTATTATTGTATAATAATAATAATTATTATTTTATTATATTAATTATAATTAATATAATTTTTAAATTTATTATTTTATATATATAAATGAGCGTAGGTGTGGAAAAATGTAAACTCCTTTTATACATGAATGAGAATCTAAATTCGACATTCGATAATAAACCAAGACAGATATAGATTTTCTCAAATTAGTCAGATGCGGGTGTAAAGAGTTAAAACCAACTCCAACCTATCCATTGCAATAGTATTCGTATCATAGAGTGATTTGTAAGTTTATAAATTTAAATTAAAAGATCGAATTGGTCATTCACCTTAATTTCAATTATCACATAATTTTTCATGTGAATCAAGTAATAGCACAAATAAAGAGGATCGATTTCAATGATAGTATATTCGTTAATTGATATATTCTAGTACTATTAAATTAATTTACTAATAGTTAAATGATGCAACTTTAATAAATATGACCAAATTATTAATTTAACATCATTAAATTTTTAAATTTTACACTTTAATTTTTTTTATTTGTTAAACTTTCTAATTATAAAAATAATATATATATATATATATATATATATATTTTAAAATATTTTATATATTTATTGAAGATTAAATTGCATAAATAAATGTAGTACATTTAAACATCTTAATATGCAATATATAAATACATTATTTTCTTCTTTAAATTACTGTAAAAATTGTCATATATTAATAGAGAAAATCACAAATATGCCACGTAATTTTGTCATGTTAAAATATTCACGAATATGCCATGTAATTTTGCTACTAGGAGTAGTATGTGATTTGTTTCCTCCCATTACTCATGAATTAATGCACCCAAAGCCTAATTTGTAGGAGTCAGACGTGAGAACATAATCTAGATTGCATTGTTTTTTGGAGCCACCTTGGTCAATTTTGTCTACCGTTCAATTGATGGTGTATGTGTGTGTTTTCTACAACATGAATTTGAATTTTGATGCTGTTAATTAGTACAACGATAAACATGGCTTTCTCTAACCGATTTCGGTGTCGCCAAAAAGAATATCATTAAATCAAAAGATAAGTAGTTAAGTGCTCCCTACGTCTCACATCACGCTTACTTTATTTATTTCAAACTTATTAGCAAATGAGTAGAATTGTGTGAATTATTTAAAGTAATACTCAGTATAAAAAAATATGTGTTTTTAATGCAAACTAAATTATATCGTTAATAGAAATAATTGATTTTTATTAATTTATTTATAATCGTAGTATTCGTTATAAAATAAAATAAATTATAATTACAAGATGAAATGATCACAAAATCAATATTAATTATCCAATTATTAATGTAAAAAAAAAATCTCCAACAGAAAAGCTCATAATTTAAGCAACTATTTGAGTCTAACTTCTATCCTTTTTTGGAAAAATATATAATGCATGGCAAAACTTCAATTTCAAACAGAAATGCACAAAAAGCTTATCGTTTAAAAATTATAAAAAGTTTTGGAGGGGCTCCTTTCTATCCTATTCAACAAATGAACAACTTTTCAAAAGAACGTTATTATGAAAAGTATACATTCTTATATAACAATGAATTTTAATGTACTTTTTTTTCTTCATTTATATAAATTTTTAATGTATTTTTTTTCTTTTCAATTATACTATTTTATTAACAATACTGATATCATTTCTAATGCAATATATTTCATTAGCATTTATCACATTGATAATACACTAATACTTCATAAAGATCACTATCATTTTCATTTTTACATTTTCTTAATATATTTAAAATGAAAAAATAATTCAATTATTTTGAGTGAGAGTAGTTAATTTTATAAAATTTATCTTTTTTTTAAAAAAAATTAATCTCGAAATCCGGACACTACTAAATAATTTTGAACTTGACGGTTTTTAGCTAGTCAAAGAAAAAACTCGAAAGCAAGGAACTAATGATTTGCAATCAATTAGGTTGCATGTGCTTATTGCTTTCTTGAAGAGAACGTTTGAATTCTGTAGCGAGCATTACCTACATTTTTGGACTGAAACTTAACACAACATAAACTCAAAAGCATTTTTTAGATATTTAGTGTACTTTATTTTTTATAAGCATATATAATTTATAACCAAATATATTCATTAACAGGACTACGGAGATACTCAAATCCTTACAAAATTAAGGCTTTGACGTCGTTTATTCTAGCCCTACGACGGTGCTTTTAGGGAACATCTTGATTTACCATATTTAGAAAATCATTTTATTAAAATATGGTCTCAGTCCAACTATTGATGTTATTATGTTTATTAAATTTTAATAAAATATCATATATATTATTATAAAATTTATTTTTGTACTAAAAATAGTAAAAGATTATCCTTTTATTATTTTTTTTAGAGGTATATACTAGACATACTTGTGTTGCTATAGACAGAAAATTGTTGCTATAAACCTGCTTTGGCAGCACGTATTATATTTAAATTGCTATTAATTATAGATCACTTTTTGACAACATTCAAACTTATTATTTTGTGTGTTATAGGTTGAAGTATCTATTATATTATTGCTAATTCCATTTTACTTATAAATAGGCAATTTCAAGATTTTTGGGATCTGAGTTATGTTTTGTCACAACATTGTGTCCAGCAGTTAATTTAGTATAATTTTCATGAATTCAACTAGGTATAATGAAAAAAATTATAGCTCATATGTTTCGTTATTCAATAATTTAGGAATTATTTTTTATATTTAAAAAATAAAAATTATTCCGTGATTGCTTACAATAATAAAATTATTCTTAGAAATCTTAAAAAAAAATGACTTCTACAGTACATTTGTAAATTAATATCTTTTAATATCATTTAAATTTTACACTTTAAATCTCTTTTGATTTGTTATAATTTTTAATTGTATTATTAATTTTAATCAACTTTTAATATATTATATATTAATGTCGACATGGGTAAATTAATGAGAAAGTAACTGAATTATTGATTAAGTTTTTGATAATACCGGTACACTATTTTTTATTCCTAATAAAGAAAATATATATTAAATGGCATTTGAGATAGATGAACCTGCCATATATAGATTCGCAGGTGCATCGAATAAGTCATATACTCCTTTTGGGGGCTAGATGAATCTGCCATATATACTTTACTATATTTTAGTCATGCACAAAACATTATGAGAGAAATTATACCCAAAAAATGTTAGGAATGAAGGAATCACTTAAAAGACAAAACCAAAGGGTGCATTTGAACATGGAATGCAGTCGATATGGCTTCTTTAAAGACTATTTGTCGCTTATTTTTGAGACAAAACCGATACTTCAACTTTTATCCTTAGCACCACCGCCAAAGCTGCTTCTCCCAACTTTCTTTAAATTCTTTTTCTCATTCTTTTTAATTCCTTTTCTTTCGCTAGTTTTCTCGTGTAAATCTATAAAGCACAAGTCCTTTTAAAATAATGGAATAAGTATTTTTATTTTTTATATTATTTTATTGCAATTTATATTTGTAATATTATAAGTTAATTGTCTATAATATAACTTGAATATTAGCATAAATCTATAAAATATATTAATATACATATGTAAAATAATTTACAAATGATTGAGAGTACATAACAAATCCATAGTTCAAAATAATTTTTTATAATTTTTTTTAAAAAATATCGCATAAATTCGTATGGTTCATTTCTTCATCTTTTGATCTAAGCGTTTTTAACTGTAAAACATTTAAAGAACGTGAAATGAGATTACATCTAGTGGGTCCCAAAGAATAAAAACAAATCTAGTGGGTCCCAAAGAATAAAAACAAATCAATTGAGTCCCAAAGAATAAAAATAAATCAATTAATATTCTAATTCAAAAGAGCTATTGACTCTTTATAAGAATTTAAGTCATTAGACGTGAGTAATCTACCGACTTAAACTCTACTTAACAAGCATGTCATAAAGACTACATTAATTTTACTCATGTCTTGTTTTTGTTAGTAACTTTATTTTGGTAAGATAATATAAACTATTAAGTCAATTATATCATAATAATCATATAATGTAAAATAAAATTTAATAGAACATGCTTAAGATAGACTTTTTCCAAAACAGCCAAATTTATGTTATAACAACACAAAATTGAGTTTAACTACAAAGTCAACTAACAAGAGCTTATAAGTATCATAATTGAGTAAATGAACACTCATTGGAAAACTTATGTTGTCTACTTTATAAATAAAATTTTATTTTATTTAAATTAAGCCCTTAATTCTTGTAATTTATCAAAATAATATACAATGACAAAAAAACAAAAAAGTAGGACAACAACTACAGTCTAACATGTAACTCATTTTTAAGCATCAATATTCAATCAAACCTCACAATATTTGTACTCAATTTAAAAGTAATTGAAACTTATATACTAAAATTAAAACAACTAATTTATAAATACGATAACTAACTTGTAATTAACATCTAATTAAAGTAATCTTTAAGAGATATCTCAATTTTTTAAAACTGACAAATAATTTATATTAATTAAATATTTCAATTATGCGATATTTATAATAAAATAAAGGAAATAGTTGGTATTGTTGTTAATATTTTTTCTATATTTATCATTTAAACTTGAAGTAATTAACGAGCTTAGTGATAAAAATAAATAATAATTTAGGTTTTCTTTTAGTATAAGTTTAATAACTACTAATAACAATAACACTGATATAACATTGGTTGTAAAACAAATGGAAAAAATAAATGAGTAAAGTAGTACATAGGTGTGGAGTGTTGCTAAAGAAATAGGTGTAGAGTGAATTATACATGGAGAAAAAGATATACTCCGTATAACTAATTAATTCCAATTCATATGTGAAATTTCCATGTTGAAATGATAAGCATGCAAAAGCACTATATATGATATAAAAGCATAGTTCATCATGGTAACTGAATAAGTTTTCTGCATCGATTAGCGTAATGAAAGCTTGTTTAATTTCTGTTAGTTTTCTGTTTGGCTTAGCTTGCAAGACAGATTTCCAAGAACATATGATGTTACTGTATATAGGAAGTCTATGTAATAAAATATGTATTTATCTCTTACATGGATGCATTCTTTGATCATCACATTTTTAATCTAATTATTCAAAATTTATTTTTGGATAGTTGTTAATGATGTAAATAAATAAAAAATAATTAAATATGTTTTAAAAGTTTAAAATTTTAAAGGTTTATTTTTGTTAAAAATTGTAGATGTTCTCTTGAAAATTTAGCGCCTTTCTTCTATATCTTTTGTTTTTTTTTTTTTTCCTT
>JBBPBS010000753.1:3348248-3360062 GCA_037974835.1 Cicer judaicum | reverse complement strand
TTTTATACTACAAGTTTCCATAAATGACAGTTTAAAGAATAATATAATTTTTTATTATATTAAATTTTAAATTATAATTAATTATTTTTTTTTGAAAAATAATTAATTAAAATTCTTAATTACTATAAAATTATATATTTTTATTATAATAATTGAAACAAATTCTGGTTAGAGAATTTAAATTTGACATTTCTTATATTTGACTTGGTTTTTTAATGATCAACATTACATTATAAAATTAAAGTTATAAATACTTTTATTAATGAAAAATTACTTTTTTTTTTAGAGGTATGCTAATTAATACCAATCTTTAATTACTTACAGTATTTATGGTATCTAACCGATGTAGTGTCACCAATAATCAACAATACTTATAAATTTTCACTTTTAGTATAATCGAGGATTCATAATCATACTTCATGCTACCCTCTTAAACCAATCAAAAACATTTTTGGTGCTTAACTTTTACCTATAAAGAAAAAACCTTTGGCACATAATTGTGCCTAGACACTAGTTAAGTAGTTGTGACTACGTAAATTGTGTCTAGGGATGGGAATAGGTCACGTCGTATCAGACTTTAAAATGTTTGAATTTGACTTACGAATTATTTTTTAGGTCTACGGTTTATCATAGTTTTTTTTTTGTCTGATTTGACCTTTTTAAAATTCTGGTTTGACCTAGAAGTCTATTTAAAAGTCTTATTCACATTAAAATATTTAAATGTTTTACTAATACCACAAGATGTTCTCCACATATTAATGTATATATCTATATATATTAAACAAAAAAGATTTTTTTTAATAAAATAATTTTAAAAAAATCTGAAAAAAGCATTTTTTAAATCCTAAAAAAGAATTTTTTATTTTAAATAATAAATTTTTTTCTTCTAAAACAAACGCACGTATTATTATCTCTTAAACAAATATGGAACGATTACTGAGTGATTGACTAATTGAACAACTTCCGAATATGGAACGACTACCGAATATAGATCATTACCGAATATAAAACGACTAATTAATATGAAATGATTACTGAGTGATTGTCTAATCGATATAATTTAAAATAGAAAATAATATTATTAATAAATAGTAAAGTATATATAGGCCGGCCTATCCGACTTAATAGGGTTTTTTTATAAGTCTGAGTGTGACCTATTTAAATAAATAGACTTTAAAAACAACGCGAGACTAACCTTTTTATTAAATAGGTCAGATCATGACAGATCATAAGTAAGCTAAACCATAGCCGCATGATGGACAATATAGCCTATTTCCATAATTGTTTGTGGTTTATTTCTAAATAGTAATAGTAATTTTTAGGTTTGGTTTTTATGAGCAATATCAACATGCTATTGACATCCAGTAGTATCTTGGTGTGCTCCTTTAGCCCTTTTTTTAAAAAAAAACAAAAAAAAGTACTCTACCAAATACAGTATATCTTAGTAACTAAGAGTTATGGAAATAAACAAAATCACAAACAGATTGCCATTTACTCCGTGCAGACATTTCATAGATTTGCTTGACACAACTTTCTTTTTTGATAGAAGATTTACTTCATATACAACTTGGCAAGGTACCTTTCATAAAAATAAAAATAACTTGGCAAGGTTCTTTTAAACAATTTTTTTTCTTCTATTAAGCTCCTTGTCTATTTGTTAGTCACCCAAATATAAAAATGTAGTATTCAAAGTATATTAAGAATTGAATATTAATTTTTTGAAAACTCAAATTTTGTGTGGCCTAATAATTTAGGGGATTATATGCTAAGACCCCAAGACAATGGTTCAATTGAACAAGACAAACATAATTATTAGAGATTATAATTATAAAACTATTTAATCAAAAATATTTTTAAAACTAAAGTCAAATAAATAATACTTATATGAAAAGATAGGAAATACTAACATGCATCTTAAAAGTATATGTTCGTGTATTATTATTAAAACAATTGTCTTGAAATTTGTGTAATAAACAAAATAAAATTTAAAATTGCTCTTTAAATAAAAATTTCTATTTTTAGATTCATTAAAATGTGTTCATAAGACATATATTAACGATATCCATTTTTAAAAATGATTTTGTAAAACTAGTTATTATATATGGAAAGTGTAATACATTTTTTCACATGGATTCAAAAATATTATTACTTCTTAAAATATCTTTATAGATACTAATTTTTAAAATATATCTATAAATGTTTATATAATGAGTTACTCTTTAAATTTATTTTTAAATAATTAATTTAGTATTTAAATATTATTAATCAATAAAATGTGTTTATTACTCTGCACTAGAGATATATTTATAATTTTAATACATCTAAAAGTGATAATCACAATGTTCCATGCATTGAAATTACTAAAATGATTATGTAGACGAGGATATATATAAAAAAAAAGATTAAAAAACTAAAATAGAAGAAAAGAAAAACAATGAGGTAACTAGAAGTAGAAGTGAAAATGTGAAGAAAGGAGAGAAATATTGAAAAACGATAACTGTCTTTATTGAGAGCTTTCTAGCCTCCTTTTGGCTTTTGAACCCTCTTTCTCTCTCCTCCTTCATCTTGAAACCCCAACCCATATAATTTTTTAACTTAGTTCATCCCTGTTTCTCTCTCTTCATACGTACAAATAAATAATACTATATTATTATCATCATCAATTATTATTATCATCTAGACATGGTTCCGTGAAGTTATTCAAAGTTGTGAGATCTACTTCCCAGGACTGAATACAAGAAGAAGAAAATAAGATGGTTGAAGAAAGATTACACTCACAGAACCCTAACTGTACGGTAATCAATAAAAACCTCTACTGTCATCATCATCATCATCTTCTTTGAAATTCGTGCAAATGTTCACCTCAATCAGATCCACGCTAACGTTTTTATTACTACTTCAACTTTTTTCACTGTAGGGTTAAGGGTTTTACTTTGCTTCTTCTTCTGCTTCTTTCTTTCTCTCTGCAACTACGTTCAATTAATTATCTTATTCCGTCTTTCTTAGCTGAATCACGTTTCGCCACTTGTATTCTATTTCAACCGTGATTGTCTACGTGGATTCATTTAATCCTTGTTTTGTTTCTACTTTTTTTTCTTTTTTTTTTATGCTGTAAGATATTTTTGGCTCTGATTCTCATGATTGATAAAGTCGGTTTACTATTATTTTTCATATTGATTAAGATTTCTTGTTTCCTATTTGCTAACACTTGCTTCGGTCAAACTCATAACCGTTTGAGACTAGTATTCTTCTTTTTCTTAATTAATTAATTGCAATCTAAATTGGGATAATAGTAACAATTAATTCTTAAATGCTGAAATTTATTACTCTGTTTTCTAATATTCTGTTTATCTTTTTATATTGATGTTGTTTCATTGGTCAATTTGATGCAGGATTTGAAGAGTGATTGATATTTTGAGGAGATCCTTTTTTTGGACTGCAATCGGGGATCGCCAGCCACTGCTCTATTTCAAAATTCTTGACATCAATTGGATTCATTTTCAGTCATGTTGAGGTGATGATTGAAATAGTTAGTTGGGGTGTTGTGAATTTTCTTTTGTGATGGCATATATAGGTTGACTTGATTCAAAACATCAGATTTGTATTCGATGAGCACCGTTAATTGTTGATGTTCTTATAGTCTGGTTGCTGGTTTAGGATGTGCTTTTTGTAAAAGTATTTGCAAATTGCAAATCCTTTTGAGTTTTATAAGTTGACTTATGATATAGTTTAAATATAAAGCAGCTAGTATATTGAAGATTGGCATGTAATATATAGTGTATTTTGATAGAAATATAGTTGAGATACACTTGTACAATTATCTATTGGCCATTGAGAGTTTTAGCTACTTCAAAGTGTTTGTCTGAGCATCATATTTTTCTGGGCATTATTGTTGCGGCTGTATTCGAAGAAGAAAAATGGAAGCAGAGACTTTGAGAACGGAACAGACGAAGAGTACAATGGAGGGTGAGAAATTGAGTACTAATCACCCTCCAGGATTTCTTAGCCGGTTACTTCCGGCTCTTGTACCCATGCTTTTGATTTCGATAGGATATGTTGACCCTGGAAAGTGGGTTGCAAGTGTTGAAGGTGGCGCAAGGTTTGGTTTTGATCTGATGGCGTTCACACTTATTTTCAATTTCGCTGCTATCTTCTGTCAGTACATATCTGCAAGGGTTGCTGTAATCACCGGAAGAGATCTTGCTCAGGTATCATGTCATCCACTTTTGGGATTTATACAATCAAACCGTTGATGTATTGAGATTGTTATTATATTGAAAAGCTCCTGCACTCAGAACTGTTTTAACACACACACACCCCAAAACAAACCTCTATTTGATTTTCAAACAAATTATTAGTTTTATTTTTAAACTATTTAATTTATTTAATGTATTACCATTCAGTCCTGGTCAAATAAGTAGTTGACATTAGGAAATTGAAAGATTGATGGAGGGCTATTAAGAAGAAGTCACTTATCAGGAAGAAATGAACCCAAAAAATTACTTGTTCATTTCAATCTTTTAGCAATGCATTTGGTTAATCCAATTGCATTTGCCAGATTAAATTTGGAAGTTTATATGGAATTGGTAAATAGCATTTGTCGGTTGGTATTTTTTTATTTTAATCTTTCATCTTAAAAGCATAATTAAATAAAAGGATTGTGATTGTCGCTTTGCTCCCCACGTTTCTTTCTATGCTCCCCCCTTTTCCGTTTTAGTTATTCCTCAATTGCGCTATGGTTGTGAAGATGGATAGTATTTTTCTTATCCTGTTGGCACTAGTATGGTCTTCTCTTTGATCTGATTATTGAATTGATTACTGAGGCTATAGTGGGTTTCTATCTTTTCTGTTTCAAACTCATGCAGAAAACATGATGTATACATGAGCAAGCTCAGATAAAACTTGTTAATACACTTGATTAGTATGTTTTATTTATATACTAATTTCTCATTTCTCAATTTTTACTAAAGATTTGCAGTGACGAGTATGATACTTGGACATGCCTTCTTCTTGGAATTCAAACAGAAGTTTCAGTGATTATGCTAGATCTTAACATGGTATATCTTTTACTGTTGATTAACTTTAAATATTTGGGTGGCTCTATGCCAGTGAATTTGATTAACACATGGTCATCTGCTATTTTTCAAATTTGTTTTGACTTGAAACTATGCTTTAAACTATTTTGCAAGATCTTGGGAATGGCACAAGGATTAAATCTTATTTTTGGGTGGGACTTGTTCACCTGTGTCTTTTTCACTGCCACTGGTGCTGTTTTTCATATACTTCTTGCTGTCCTCCTTGTAAGTATCAGTTCTTGACTTATGCACCATCCTCTGTTGATCAACACTGGACTTATTATATTGCCTTTGCATAGGACATTGAGAAGGCAAAATTCCTAGGGCAGTTTGTGGCAGGCTTTGTATTACTTTCTTTTATACTTGGACTACTCATCAATCAATCAGAAGTTCCACTTTCCATGAATGGACTACAAATAAAGTTGAGTGGGGAGAGTGCATTTATGCTAATGAGTCTTCTTGGTGCAACTCTTGTGCCTCACAACTTTTACCTTCATTCCTCTATTGTACAGGTGTTATTTCCTCTCGTTCTCAGTTTTCATTTAAGCAAATGTAGTAAAATGTCTATGTCTATGGCATGCTGCCAAGGAAATATCTTTTATTTGCTTGTTGGTGTATTTCCACATAATGTTCTGCTTGTTCGGAAAGAGGAAATTTCCGACTCTTTCTGTATTAGCAGGCTTGCTCAGAAAATTGACTTACTGTCAGAGTTTATTATTTTTAATGAATTTTGCGTCCAAATTGATAAGGATTTTGAGCAGTACCGGTCAAATTGTATCACTTAGTATCATTCTAACTTGTTTTGTGTGTATTCGTTTAAAAAATCTTGTATAGTGATTGGTTTGATTGATTTTGTCTCTACAATTTTATCTCCAGATCCTTGCTTTGTCTAATAATATCGTGAATTTTATTCGTACACTTGCATATTTGAATGGTCAAAAGAGAAACATGCTTAAGAGTTCTCTCGCTTCCAAAGCTATACAAGTAAATTAAGGTGTCCTTTTAGATGTCTCAAGTATGGTTTCAGTAATTGTGTGTTGTGTCTTAATGCTTGCTTGGAAATTGGCTCGTTGACAGGCATGAAACATGAATGATGTTAAAATGGAATTTCATGTAGAAAATAAAATTAGTATTGTTGAAGATATTTTTGTTGGGGGGGAATGTGTCTTTCAATAGTAGGCTACTAGTTATTGTTTTGTAGTAGTACCTGTTATCCCGTAGTCGGGCAGGCCTAATTCTAAGAGAAGCCATAGTAACCAATAGTTTCTCTTTGATGATAATGTTTGATAATATTGTTGTGTGGGCAAACGGTTTATCTAAATTATGTTACTTGTACTATACATTTTTAATGGCTCTTCAGTAAATATATAATAGGACTTTTAGATCCATGCCTATCAATTCTTTTAATGTAAGGGAGTTCATCAGTAGTGTCTTACATGAGGAAGGTATGAAATGAAATTGGAACATTGGTACATTTTAAATGGGGAAAAAAAAGGTGTTTCACAAATTCTCAAACTGATAGTCCATTGAAGATAGTTTTTTGGCATACAGAATTTAACGTTAGTTGCCCAGTAAGTTTCTTATAAGTTATAATTAAATACACCAATCTCTTTATCAAAGTGGATCTTTCTTATACAATATTGTCTCTGATCTGACCATTTCTCTCACATTTGTCATCATCTCTGATCTATTTCATTTTGCTTTTGCAGTGGCATCAGGGACCGAAAAACATTTCTAAAGATGCCTTGTGTCATAATCATTTTTTGGCCATCTTATGTGTCTTCAGTGGTCTTTATTTGGTAAATAATATACTGATGACTACCTCAGCAAATGAATTCTACAGTACAGGTCCTGTTTTGCTTACTTTTCAGGATGCACTGTCACCAATGGAACAGGTCTCCTTTTCCTACATAACTAATTTTCCTCAAATAAATTAATTGTTCACATCCTATCTGTCATATCCATTCTTAACAAATATAATTCCATGATTCTCATTGCAGGTGTTGCGTAGCCCAATAGCTCTGCTTGGTTTTGTACTCATTTTGTTTCTTGCAAATCAAACTACAGCATTAACTTGGAGTATAGGCGGACAAGTAGTAGTCAATGGTTTCTTAAAACTGGATATTCCAGGTTGGCTTCATTATGCGACAATTAGAGTGATTGCTGTGCTGCCCGCCCTTTATTGCGTCTGGAGTTCAGGAGCTGAAGGGATGTATCAGTTACTCATATTCACTCAAGTTTTAGTAGCTCTGCAACTTCCATCTTCTGTGATTCCCCTTTTTCGAGTTGCCATGTCTAGATCAATCATGGGTGCACACAAGATCTCCCAGTCTCTGGAACTTTTGGCATTGGTTATATTCATTGGGATGCTTGGCTTGAATATCGTCTTTTTGGTAGAAATGATATTCGGCAATAGTGATTGGGCTGGTGATTTGAGGTGGAATGTGGGGAATGGTGTGTCTGCCTCATATTCCATTCTTCTTATTGCTGGGTTTGTGTCATTATGTTTGATGCTTTGGTTAGCTGCCACACCTTTAAGATCTGCCAATGTTCAATTAAATGCTCAGGTGTTGAACTGGGATATGCCAGAGACTGTATCAAATCCACTGGTTGAAGGTGAAGAATCATATATAACGGAAACAGTGTGTCATGAAGATGCATATGTTGAGGCCGAGGAACCAAAACCAGCTTTAGCAAGGACCTTAGAGTACTCAGAAGTATCACTTGCAAGTTTTCGTCCTGATCTACCTGAAACCATAATGGAACATGATCCCCAGGTGAATGATGCAAAGGAGAATCATTTTGTTACATCATCTGTTTCCACATCAGAGTCGGGGGCAGAAGCATCTGTAGTTAATGATAGTTCTGATTCTAGATTTGAAGACACAAAAACTATAGTGGAAACAAATGCCCCAGTAGAGAAGACTGTGGAAATTGAAGACGATTCAAATGCAGAAAGGGATGATGATGATGGAGACTCGTGGGAAATTGAAGAATCATCTAGAGCGGTTTTGGCAAATGCCCCATCTTCTACATCAGAAGGCCCTCCATCATTCAAGAGTATTAGTGGGAAAAGTGATGATGGTGGCAGTAGCTTTGGAAGTCTATCAAGATTAGAAGGTTTAGGACGTGCGGCAAGACGTCAGCTAGCTGCTATTCTTGATGAATTCTGGGGACAGCTTTATGATTTCCATGGGCAAACAACCCAGGAAGCAAAGGCTAAGAAAATTGATGCTTTGCTGGGTATTGGAGTAGATTCGAGACCCACCACTTCCTTGCAGAAAATGGATGTATGTGGAAAGGACTATTCTGAATACTTAGCACCTGTAGGCGGTAGACTTTCCGACACTTTCATTAACGCTGGTCCATATGACTATTCCAATCAGCCTAGGATGCAAAGTAATCCGGAGTCTTCATATGGTCTTCAAAGGAGTTCTTCCTCAGTGCGGGCAAGTCCCATCCAGTTATTGGATGCATATGTACAAAGTTCCAGCCGCAATTTCATTGACTCTGGTGAGAGGCGCTATTCCAGTGTGCGCAATCTTCATTCATCCGAGGCTTGGGATCATCAGCCAGCTACAATACATGGTTATCAGACTGCATCCTATCTTAGCCGAGGCGTGAAAGATATAAATTCTGAAAACATAAATGGTTCAATGCAATTGTCATCACTGAAGTCCCCTTCCACAAGTAATACAAACTACAGGGATTCCCTTGCGTTTGCTTTGGGAAAAAAGTTGCATAATGGTTCAGGTGTGAGTCATCCCCCTGGGTTTGAAAATGTAGCTGTCTCAAGAAATCGCCAACTGCAATCTGAGAGATCCAATTATGATTCTTGCTCCTCTGGACCTGCAGCTAATACTGTCAATTCAGTTAACACTAAGAAGTACCACAGCTTGCCAGACATTTCAGGATATGCCATCCCCCGCAGAGCTGGCTATGCATCTGATAAGAGTGCACCATGGGATGGTTCCGTTGGATATGGTTCTTTTGCTGGTAGGATGTGTTATGAACCATCTTTATATTCAAATTCTGGATCAAGAGCAGGAGCTCATTTGGCCTTTGATGAAGTTTCTCCATCTAAAGTGTACAGTGTCAGAGAGGCACTATCTTCACAGTTGAGTTCTGGTTTTGACACTGGATCTCTCTGGTCTAGACAACCCTTTGAGCAGTTTGGTGTTGCTGATAACATTCACAATGTTGCAATGGAGGGTGCAGGAAGCAGACCTAATGCAATTGTTCAAGAAACTACATTTGAGTATATAGAGGGGAAACTTCTTCGGTCTCTTAGACTTTGCATTGTGAAGCTCTTAAAACTGGAGGGGTCTGATTGGTTGTTTAAACAGAATGATGGAATTGATGAGGATCTGATTGATCGTGTGGCAGCGAGGGAAAAATTTGTTTATGAAATTGAAACTAGGGAGATGAATCAAGTTATTCATATGGGTGAAACTCGCTATTTTCCTTCAGATAGGAAATCTGTTTCTTCGTTGAAAAGCAACGAGGCAAATTCCTCTAATCCTTTGGTTTCCTCAGTTCCTAACTGTGGGGAGGGATGTGTATGGAGATCAGATTTAATAATAAGCTTTGGAGTCTGGTGTATCCACCGTATTCTTGACCTCTCAGTTTTGGAAAGCCGGCCAGAGCTTTGGGGGAAATATACCTATGTGCTCAATCGCCTCCAGGTAAATTATATGAAGAATTTGTTATCTTAAGTAGTCAGAATATCTGAATTTTTACTGTGCTTTCACGTACATTTTTAAATGGACCCTAGTCGTAGATTGCTGGCTGTATCGTGTCTCAGAAAGAGAAATTGGTATTCTATTGTTCAAAGCCTAAAAAACAGGGTATTCATTTGTTGTTGATCGAACACTTGGAGCAATTGGTCGAACATGTCATACAGCCGTCGCTCATTATAATGTTCCTTGCATGCTCTTCCAACAATGCTAGTATGTCTTTTATTTATGTTTTATTTTATCTTTGCTTTAATGAGCAGGGCATCATTGAACCAGCTTTTTCGAAGCCTCGTACTCTTTCGGCCCCATGTTTTTGCCTTCAAGTTTCCATTACACACCAGCAAAATTCAAGCCCACCTCTTTCTAACGGGATGCTACCCCCAATTGTGAAACCAGGCCGAGGCAAAAACACTACTGCATCAACGTTGCTTGAGCTGATTAAAGACGTGGAAATTGCTATCTCTAGCCGGAAAGGACGTACAGGTACTGCAGCTGGAGATGTGGCTTTCCCAAAGGGCAAGGAAAATTTGGCTTCCGTTCTCAAACGGTACAAACGAAGGTTATCATCCAACAAGCTCGTTGGTAATCAGGAGGGGTCTGGTTCTCGCAAGATCCCCTCAACAGGATCATACAACCAATAACATTTTGCATTAACAGAATCAGGTTTCTATGGGGATGTTTTATAATTTATACTGTGAAGCAGCTCATACCTAGATCAAGGCGTGCTCTGCCTCCGTGTATCAAATTCCTTGCAGCAGATTTTATCTTTGTATGTGACATACATATAAGGAAAGAATTATATGCAATTGTGTCAAAATCAAAGTTAAAAAATGGTTAGATGGAAATAGATCCATTTTGTTTTTGTTGTTTTTTTTTTTTGGATTAAATTGCTTATCTAGCTAGTGGATAGAAGGCAGGGAAACAATTGAGTTTTGACAGGATTGTTTCCTTAACTTTTGTACAAACTCCGAATTTTTATTGTTTGAAATTTTCGCGATGAAGCCTGAAGAAAAGATGTTACAAGTACAGAATTGGTTGTTTTGTTTTCAAAATATCGGATTATCTCAAATTTATCATCCATGTAGAAATTTCATTTTCAAATTTATCTTTAATTTGTTTATGTACAAGAGTTTTGTTCCATGAGATATTCAATATCATGTTGGTCCTAGTTGTTTCGGACTACCATCTCTTAAGTCTTGGATTTTTAATCATGTCGATGAAATAAATGTTGGAAGACAAAATTTGATTGAAGGATTTTTGCTAGATTCTTTGGTGGATATTAATTTGCATCAACTTATATATATTTTACAAATAATATTGTAAGCAAGCAAAAAGAAGAAGAAAAAAACATGATTTTAAGGAAGGATCTTGGATCTTGACTTTCTCCATCTCCATAAACCCTTAGGTTTTGTGGTGGCTCATCCCTGGTTTTACTAGCTCTTCTCATAGTTGTCTTGGTTTCATCCCCACCACATGTAGCTCTCGTGTGCCTTATTATCGACCGCTATGGTTTGGATGCTGGTGTCTACGAGCTCTTTCTTGGATAAACTGCTATTAAGTTTAAATTGTCACTTTAATTTAATAACTTAACTTGATGCGTTTGTTAAAATCAATTTTGAATGTAAAGGGTATGTAGATCCAATAAGGGTTGACATCAATCTCAACATGCTCTCCAATTTTCAATTATCCTTCAACAAATATTTAATTTGCACAAACCTAAGATCATTTATCGTGGATTTATATGCGCCAAAGATAAGATCTATAACTAGATATGGTTAAAGATCTTCATTCTTCATATCTCTTCATTTTAATTATATATTAAATAAAGTTGTTTACTATAAAAATAATAATTTAATAATTTTGATTGTATTTATTTCTTGTTTTAATTATATATTGAATAAAGTTGTTTACTGTAAAATAATAAATTAATAGTTTGCTCCATTCTAAATCTTTAGTAATTTTTACATTTTATTTTTGTTTTAAAATAAGGAGTTTTTTTTTTT
>JBBPBS010000753.1:3333808-3348213 GCA_037974835.1 Cicer judaicum | reverse complement strand
TTTTTTATAAAAAAAAGGCATAAAACAAGGAGTATTTATGTTCTTTGCATTAAAAAGTAAAAATTAAAAAGTTAAGGATATTTTGATATAAACATAGATAAATTAAATATTTTTTTCAAGGGCGCATACAAAAACTTTAAGAGTGAAATAGTGCATTAATGGTCTAAAATAAATATATACTGTATAAAATTGTTTCATACACCATTATAAATTACCTTTACTTTCAAATATTAAACTACCAAAAGATGATAAAAAGAAAGGGGAATGATAGTAGAAAATGGATATATAATATAATGGTGTTTATTTATGCTTGCCAATAGAAATAAATTTCTTCAAGATTTATTTTAAATAGGATTAATCAAGTTTTAAAACTCAAGCTGTGATATTCAATATACAATCTATTTTAAACAATTGAGATGAACTTTTATATGAAAATTTATTTAAAACTTTATTGTATAATTAATAAAAACTATAAACTAAACTATCTAAATGCGTAATTATAAAGACTGGTCTCTACATATAATTAAGAATCGATTAAGGGATTTATTTCTTTCGACATATATACTTTACCCTTTGAAGATACGAAAAATTATGCCTGCCTTTGAATTTGTCATCTATTGCCCAGTTTTTCGTAAACAAAAAAAAATTATTATCTATTGCAAAGCAAAGTTTTTCATTCTTTACCAAGTGGAAATCAATAATTCATTCAATTTCTGGATCCTTCTCTCAAATGATAAATTCTATTTTATTAATGTCAAAATTAATTGTGGAAATGTTATTTTTCTCTACCATCAAATTAAATGAAATTCTAATTTTTCAATTATTATTTTGTTAAAACATTTCCAATTATTTTCAAATAAAATAATCTCAAATAATGCAATGTATTGCAGAAAAGTTACATTTCCATGTATAATTTTTCAATTTACATTTCCATATATATGTATCAAAAAGTCCATATTCATTGCATAATTTCATTCCTATTATTACTACTATTATTATTTACAATAATTAAATAATAAACGTAAAAATAAAGAAAATATATGCTTATATTGTTAATATTAGAAAATACATTGTAGATAAATTATCACTATGAGATACACAATTAACATTTTTAACATTTTTTTCCTTCACTCAAATTACCTCTATTAAATATACAATTAATGACTTTCATTTTTCTATTTTTTAATTTTTTTTATTAAATTAAAAATTTATATCATAAATAAAAATTTATATAAATTTAAAATTATTTAATATATTATTGAAATGTAAGAAAGGATCCAAATCACCTTTCCTTCCTTCTAAAACTACCTTTCCCGTGTCCAAATTCCTTTATTATTGAGATCCCATCGATCTTGTCTTATCTCTTCTTCTAAAAATTATTTGTTAATTAAGTGGCTGCGTAAATTAACATCATCCATTCCCTCACTGGATTTTGTGTTGCACACCTTCACTCAAATTATCACTCTCAGGTACACAGTTAACACTTTTTTCTTCTTAATCATCATAAATAAATCCTCCATAAATTTGTATCCATTTTGGAATTGCCAAAATTTGATTCCGTGATATAGATATTTATATTCCTTTATCAACCAGCAATCTAGTATTAAATATTTTGATTATATATATGTCTAGATTTCGTTATTACTGTTGTGAATTTTGAGTTATGAATTGAAGATGGTGTGTTTTAGGTATAAAAAATAAAGGAAGGAAAAGGGAAAGTTAGAGAATGGGGTTCGTGGTGGTGATATCGTTGCCATTAATATTGTTAATTTTGATATTGGCTATTGCTTGCTACTTGTTGGGTAGGGCCAGGGGTCGCAAACAATCGTCTTCCCATCCTCAGCAGTTTGGCCCACCAGCCCCTCCACCACAAGCCCAACTTAGTTAACAACAGGCCCAAGTATATCACACATTTGGTTTGTTTTTATAAATATATTCTATTAGTTTGGTCATTGCACATGTAGTCACAAAATTAGTTTAGTCCTCATGTACCTTTCACTTCTCTTTATCATAATCTTTTTTAATATAGAAAATAAGTGATTAAAGTCCATTTTTTAGTCTAAAATCACTCATCTACGTTGTTTTTATCTATCATTTTATCTAAACAAACAAGTCAAGTTATTTTATATGAATTAATTTTTTCTTTGTTTTTTTTTTATCTTGCCAATTAAGTACGATACTTTATTTTTATTTTCATGTATTGTATGGGTATTCATTTTGTTCATATTTACAAATTATTTTAATTTAGTATAAATTCAATCAATAGTTTTAGAGTAATCAATATTATAGATCTTGAGTCATACATTCTAATCACTTTAATTATGCCAAATTTGTAAATATTTTGTTGCTTTATACCGTTAATACGAGTATTGTGAATTTATTTGTAGATTTAGCTATTTTGATTTTAGCGGATTTGTAGTGTATTGTCCTCGATAGAGGTATGCAAATATATGATTAATTGAATACTTCACTTAGATGTGCATGGTATGACTTGTGAGTTTTCTCATTGATGTTTTTTTAAATAAATACCTAAGATGGAATACTACTGGCAGTGATGGATGATTTATTGATTGTTGCTTTGACTAAAAAAGGATCAATGGTATGTATGTATCTTACAATCCTATATCAATAGTCTACATTACATGCTAGTACAAACGTCATTTGGGTCGTCTAGAAGAACCAATTTACTTGGGTTGAAGTCACAATAGATAAGTCCCACACAGTTGTTGTGACAAGATTCGACGACGTTTTAACATAGCCCAATCCAATGGGTTATCATTTGTCATATCCCAAAATTTTGCTAAGATTAGGATGTATAGATTCCAACTGAGAGCACTCTCAAGTCTCAACTATTTCACTTAGGGTTGAACTTGACTATTCATCCCGTCCCCGAATTGTTTTCTCCATGGGCTTCGATTTTGGAAGCATCTAATAGTGAGTCCGTTTGATCAAGATTTTTAAAAGTGATTTGATTTTATATTTTTAAAAATGCCTTTTATTAAAATTTATTTAAAAATAGTAGAGGTTTTTAGATTTATTTATTATTAATTTTAAAAAAATAATTTTGACATCTAATAATTTAGATATTTATTATTAAAGATTTTAACATGATAAATATCATATTCTTTTAAAAAAATATATTTTAAAAAAATAATTTTTATGAAGAGTTTCTCAAAATAGTTTTTCATTTAATTATTTTTTGAAATTTTATTTTCCAAAATAAGTTATAGAAAATAGATAAAATATTTAAAATTATATTTTAAGATAAACTATTTAAACTAATTTTTTATTTAAAATTTTATTTTTATATTTTTATAACAAAAAGATAAAATACTATAATAATAATTTTATGAAAAATCTTAAACAAATGAGTAAAATTTGTTTGTTTAAAACAAAGAGACGCCACTAAATTACATATAAAATATTACTAATGTATATGACGATGAACATTTAAATTATTTTAGGGACCAATTCAATATAAAACTTTTGAATTAATATGCTGCCGTTTAATTTAAATTTTTGAAAGAGTAATGCGATGATTTGTATGACTTTAGAATATGTGCAGCACAGCAAGATTTGAACTACTTAGACGACCACATGTTGATGGTTGGTAGTTTTTTTTTTTCCTGAAAAAGTTGATATTTGGTAGATGACGAAAAAGTTTTGATGGGTTGTTGTTTATTTGTTTTTTCTGCATTATTTTTTGCCTTCTTCCACGAAAGGTAATAAAGTATATGGACATATAATCGAGTAATTGACCTTTTCTTCCTCAGTCTTCATTCACATGTACTTAACATTTTATGATTAGTATATATTTTTTTCATAAAAAATATTTAAAGTGAGAAGATGTATAAAATAGATGACATTAGTGACTTACTCCATGGAATCTTTCTTGTTTCAGATTGCTAAGTCAATGATAGTAGATAATTAGAAGGAAAAGAAATAAACTAGATTGGAAATTTTTTATTTGTTAATTTAACCTTTTAGGTAGATAACTAGTTTAGAGATGTGCTATTTGAATATAACATTAAAAAAAATGAAAACCGTATGATTATGTACAGTATTGTTTTATGTCAAATAATTTGTTAATTAAAATGTTTAATCTTTCACTTACTCTAATTGTGAGTTTAATTGTTCAGAATTAAATTCTCCTAGTTGATAGAGTATATGTGAATTCGATCGTAAATTCTTTTACTGAAATTGGTGGTTTTTCTTAATGTTACACTTAGATGTGTGTCTCTTTTAATTTAAGTTTTAATTACTTATACAAGTAAAAAAGTTTTAGATGCTTTTAAATTTTCAAGTTCCCACAGCTGTTATTCTAACTAATAATTTAGTTTTTACATTTTCATAAATTAGAAAACACAAGAGTTTTATTTTATTTAAAAAAAAATTGACATTTACTATGATTTATGTGGAATCGTCTTTGTCTTACTTGAATGCTTCATTGGTGGTTAGGGCTCAAAAGTATTTTCTAATTTTTGAGATTAGATTTTTTTGTTTTTAAATAAAATGATAAATATATTTGTATAAAACTGATAGTTTTTGAATTTAAATTTGAACACAATATTTATCCTAACAATATCAATATATTTCACATATAAGTTAAGTATTACGAATATATTTCACATATAAGTTAAGTATTACGAATTTTAATATGAGATTATTAATATATTACTATTTTTTTTAATCCGATTTTTGAATCCGTCTTTATAGTTATGTATTCAGCGATTAATGTTATTTAAGTTATTAGGTTTTCCAATTATGTAATTTAGGTATGCGATAGTCATTTAGTCCTAACACTTAATTCTTACAAAAGTATTGGAGGGATTATTTGACGTACTATATTGAATGCTTAAACCTGAATTCTTTTTAAAAGATGAACCTTAATTTCATGTATTACAAGTCAAATTACTCAATTTATTCATCTTTTATAAAATTTCATTCAAAACAAAAATCTAATACAAGTATATAACTCAATCCTTTTTATTTTCTAGCTTTTCTATTTTTATCATTATTAAAGTTTTGGGAATAAAAAATATAATAATTGATAAATTAAAAACACAAAAAATATCCTCATATTATATATAATTAAAATTGAATTTTACATTGAATACCGTATAATTAAAAATTCAACTAAAAAACAGTTTAAAATATAACTGCTTTGTATTTGTTATTAAAAAAGAAATCGTATTTTATTTTTTATGCATATGGTAGGTGGCAAATACCTTGAAAATCAGTTCCGCGTAAGGACACAAAATGTTATTTACGGCGTATCTGACGCATAATATAAAATTGGGTTTTGTTGCAATTTTAACGATTTTTATTCGGACTTAGGAGTCAGTGTTTGATATGTAATGCCTGACCCTATCCTAGTTAGTAGTTACGACGTATTTGTCATATTTGTTCAAATATATTAAAATTATGTTATAAATAAAAACAGAGAAGTGTGATTTTATTAAAGAAAATTATCCATAGATACTTATGTATTACGAAAGGATTAGAGACAGTGATATCACAGAGATGATATATTGATAATGTGATGTGAAAAAAAAAAATAATATAATATATTGATGATGCAATGTGTTGGAAAAAATAGAAGTGTCTAAATATAAATTACTAAATTATTTTATATTAACTATTAGTGTATTTTTATTATTATAATTGTAACATAATAATAATAACTTTGAGCGCTAAATATAATATTAATTAGATGTCACAATTGAAGAAAAAATTTAATTAAAATTATATTGAAAATTAAAAGTGTTAAGTTTTTTGTAACAATTATTTTAATTTATAAAAGTGAGAAATGACAAGTTTTATGATACTATAAAAAAAATAATGTGTACCAGTGTTATAAATATTTTGATCAATAGTTTTTTTTTATAATTTATTCATAGAAATATTGCTGTAGTGTTTATTAAAATTGACCAAATATAGAGTTTTAGTACATTTATCTATTCAATTTTGACTCTAATAATTAAAAAAAATTAATTAAAATCATAATAAAAAACATTATTTTAAAATAGACTCAAAAGAAAAAATTTAAAATTTAGTGGTGTTAAATTTAAAATATAGTCAAATACATTCTAAATAATATGTCATTTAGTTGTTAATGATTTAATTTAATAATATTAAAATATATTAATTTTTAAATATATCATAAAAGTCTCTAATAGTTGACATGATCCAGCTGAAATATATTTGAAGTAAAAATAATTTTCTGCGAACTTTTAATAAAAATGTTTAACTATTTTTAAATTAAAAGTTGAAAACTTCAAAGTTTTTTTTTCATTTTAAAAATGATGTTTACATTGCATAGAGACAACTGCAAACTAAAAATTGATAAATAGTTGAATAACAAATATCAACTAAAAATAGCTAATACTAAACTAGTTTTAAAATAAATAAATGAGAAAGAAAATTTTCATGAATGGAAGAGGTACTGGTAATTATTTTATAACCAATTCAATCAATATGTCAAAAATTAAGAATCTATTATATATATTTAAAATAGATTCTGTGCCACCTCACATTTTCTTCTACATATGCAATATTTGCCACCTCTACTAAAAAAAGCTTATGTGTACATCTTTATAGAGAGTTTCTCCTATTAAGTTTTTAGTTTTTTCACAAATTCTATATATCCTTCACTATCTTATATTATCTCCAATTTAAATATTATTTCATCGTCTACTCAAATTTTTCTAAATTAATTCCATATTATTATTTCATAATGTCACATTATTTCATAACGTTTGTCTAATATCTTTCACATTAATTCTATATTATTTTAAAAAATTAATATAGTAGTTATATCAATAATATATATTCAATTTTATCAATCTAATTTATAAAAGAGAAGTACCCAACAATAATATATATTTAGCTTTATATCAATAATATATCTTCAATTTTATCAATCTAATTTGTTGAAGAGAAATATAATTTAACTTTATATGAGTGTTATTATTGTATTTTCGAGAGAAAATTATTTTGACATATATTATTCTACTTCTTCAAACAATCTCTATGATTAGTGGCTTTTAACCCAATTATTTTCAAAGAAGTAAATATAGTTGAAAAATTCTTATTGTATATTATTATTATTATTATTATTATTATTTAGCATTTAATATTATGTATAACTATTAATGTGTCATGAGTTACAAATTAAAGTATAATTAATATATAATTTTCTTCATAAAAAATTAAAATTGAGTAATCAACCATTCTTATCTGTTTTAATTGATCTCATTTACGACATGAAAATATATTCACTACTCAGAAGACAAAGAAGATTGTCCATATATTTTTCTAAAAATATTTTGAAAATAAATTTAGATTTGACAGCACAATAAAAAAATATAACTAATTTGATTTTGCGATAAATAATTACATATATTAATATTTATTAAAATACTTTTAATATTTTTAACACTAAATATAATTTATGAATTCTATTTGTAGGATAATCACTGTAGATTTTTAATACTAAATATATTAATTAATTGCAATTACGTTATACAAAATATTTTACATATTCTCAAATGTCTGTTTGTCAACTCATATATAATAACTACTCAAATAAATTCAATTGAAAAAATACTCTACAAAGAAATGAATAAATTGTATTATTTTTAAAAAATTTAAATTTTATTTACAATTCTACTAATATGTTAAAGTCTATACATATTATATTATTTTAAAATTTTAAATTTTTATTCACAATACTACTAATATTCACAATACTACTAGTATTGAGTTATTACTGATGACTCTAAACCAAAGTCACCCAAATTGAAATCGTCTATTGATGAAACACATGGGAAAATATGTTGAAGCAGAAGATCTTTGAAAAATCCAGGAACATAAGATGAAAAAAGTATGAAGCAATGAGGTGTGTTGAGGATAATGGAGAAAGTATTATAACAATAACATGTTCAAAGTACAAGACGTACTGAAACCAAAACACAAATGTAAGAATCAAGATATTGATAAGCTCAACAAGATAATAACACCTAAACTCGACACAGAATAGAGAGAAAATTATCAAAGGTCTAACCATAATTAACAAGTGGTCAACCACCAATGAAACCAAAGCAACAACGTGGTTGTGAGTAAGGGTCAATATGATCCACTTATCCGACTATAAATTTATTTAATCTATATATAAATCTATCATTTTTATTTGGTTGAATATTGATAATTTTTTTTAACGTTTTAGATCATGTTTAACAATTTGGTGGGATTTATAGAAAATGTCGACATTTTTTCAATCTTTTGTAGTTAGTGTGTATCTGAACGATATTAAAAATAAAAAATTATATTATATTCAAATAGAAAGAGTGCAATCCTATTGAGACGATAAAATATGTTATATTATTCTGTTGATGTTGATTTCGTTATAAAAGAAATTTTTTTAGTATGAATTTAATCAATAGTAGTTTAATTTGATTCAATGTTTGATATACTGTTTTACAGATTTTTTAAATTATTTTTAGTGTGTAGATAGAATTTGTTTGATTGAATTTGTCTTGTGCTTCGAATTTTATATCTATTGTTTTAAAAAAAAATCATCCAATCCATCCATCACATAACAAAATTATTAATGGACATTAACTACCTTGATTGTTTTGCAATACTAATTAAGAGCATCTGAATTTTCCAAAATAACCGAGTGCCAAATTATGGACACCATTTTATTTCCTATTCCCATTTCCCAAGGATGTTAAGCTATGAAGTAGAATGAACATATCTAAACATCTATTAGATAACATAAATCATAGGTTGCAAAAAGATGTTTTTATGTCTCTCTTGCTCTTGAGAAAACATACATTTGAGTATCATTTACATATCCAATAACTCTGCGCTTAGATAAATTGATATGAAGTGATAGTCTATGCAAAGCATTTTCCAAGATAAAGTTATGACCTTAAAAATCTAGAGAAAATATATGTGAAAATAATGAACCATAATCACATTGTATTGGAAGCATACTTTTTTTCATGTCTACGAATCCTCCTCCATCTGTGATAGGGGAACCATGCCGAGAATTTGTTGGAAACCATGCTTTTCCTTTACAAGATGAAATTATTCAATAATGGAATAAAAAAATTAAATTAAGTTTGATTGAAAATTTTCGTAGATGATAAATTGTTTGTCTTGTTTTGTCTTTAACTACATCTCTAGATGTTATATTATGTGATCTTTTATTTGTTGAAAAATTTAGAGAATTATCTATAATTTTTCTTTTAGACTCAAGCAAAATAGTTTTTTTTATAGCATAAAATTGGCTTGAATTTAATGACAGTGATTAAGATTAGTCAACTGGAATTCTTTATTTTTTTTAATTTAAATTAAAATAAATTGTGGACTAATTCATGATGAATGAGTGGTATCTAAGTGGTACAAAAATGATGTAGACGTATTTTATTGGTGCAGAAAAAATAAATTTTAATTTGTCTTATTGAAAGTGACTTTTGAGTTTTTTTTTTTATTATTATTATAACTACATTTTCATTAATTCTAAACAAAGAAAATAAGTGCAACACTAGTACAACAACTTGATAAAACAAGTACAAAAAAATTATCTTAGCAACAAAACTCTTCTCTTGAATAATCTAGCTAGGAATTCAAGATATATGCAATATAATCTATTATGGTTTTCCATCTATTTATTAATAATACATTTGAAGATCTAAATGATAACCTAAGTATAAACTATTCACATGACAACACTTCGGCCGGCCTCAATAATTCCTTCACACAAAAAAAAAATTAAATTTTAAATTTCTCAAAAAATAATAAAATAATGATTAATTTAAAAATATCTAAATGATGAATTATATTTTTGTAAGTGCAAAATTAGTTTAACTACAATTCTTTTAATGATGTTTTGATGATAATAAAAATAATAGAAAAATTATCCTTTTACTGTGTTTGTTGTCGGTGTGTAAATTAAATTAAAAGTAATAATCTGAGTGTACATTATCAACGAGTCTTCCTCAGCTCTTGTTTTCAAACATTTTGTTTGTTTTCAAACATTTTGTTATTAGTTTTTTTTTTTTTTTTATAGTCATTATAATAAAGAAAAGGAATTTCAATATTTGTGAATCAATTTGTATGTTTTGCTACTAACTCTTTTTAACTAGGCAAATTCTCGCAGTATTATGTCTATTACATTGAAGAATAGACACTCTGAGAAGTTATAGAAAGTTATTGCTGACACAAGATGGTTCTTAGAGTGCAAAATTGCATTTTATTGGAGTAGAGCATATTAGGAAGGGGATCAGGTGCATTGCACTAGTCACTGCGTTGAAGTGCTTTTACTGGCACATTCCACTGCCTTTAAGAGCAACATGGAAGCCTTGCAGCGCATTGCACCAATGGTTGCATTCACTAGAAATTGATGTTAGTTTATTTGAAATTTGTCTTACGTGTAGTCAGCCAAATCAAATATTTCCTATATATCTATATGGGGGAAAATTGCATACTAAAAAGGAGAAAAATTTTGTTGAAAATAATCACATTTTGTATATTTGAAAGATTGTGTCTTATTTTTCTTATGGATTGGACCATCTCTTTTGATCTTATCTTGAAACCAAGTTTTCTTGTGGTGACCATTCCCCAAGACTTGTCATTTATAAGCTGGAGTGTGGCGCCTCTCACCATTTCTATCTTCTCCATATTGTTATTTTCTTCTTGGTTACTAATTTTTATTACTTGTTCTTACAATCTTACATTTTAAGAACAATTGCAATTTACAATTCTTTACTTTTATCTTATTTAGAATGAAATATATTGTAAATTTTTATTGAGATGAACCAAGAATGACAAATCAACCATATGGGTAGTCGTCATTTCATCTACCCAAGAGCTAATATCTGCTACCTTGCAATATTGTTGCAACCTTGATTGAAGTGGAAGTTGTTCAATCCAAATATCATCTTAAAATGGAGCTAGAGAACCTTTCCCAACTTTTCTCGATAACCTCCCCAAACACCAATCTAGTGTACTCCCTTACACACAATAATCTACATATATCTATCCACCAAGTTGAAGCAAATGTGAAAGCACCTGAATTCAATAAATCACGAGCGGTACCAACATTTTACACCATATTTTTCTTCCAATTTTTTTACAGAGTATAACACTTTAATAAATGACTAGCATTAAAGACCCTAAGATCTTGCACCCCAAACCTAACTCTCATCTAGGTCTACACACCACTTTACCCAATCTATTTCCCCCCTTTTTGTACCTCCCCTAAAAAGTATCCTCCATTGTTGAATGTTTAACTTCCACACTTTGACTAACACCTTCATGAACAAAAAAAGGTATAAAATTGGAACAACAGTGAAGGCCGAATTTAAAAGCACAATCATATCTCTTAGATCAACGTACTTGTTGCTCCAATAACCCAACCTATTGTGTAGCACATCCTACATAGGCTTCCAAGTATATACAAGCATCTGAATTGCACAAACTTGTATCCCAAGATCAATGAGCAAAGTTGAGCCTATCTTGCAATTAAATAATTACTATCTCCAAAAATTAGGTATCAACATTCACCCCTATTAGTCTTCTTTTGTCAAATTAAACTTTCAACTCATACGATTCAAACCACCTTAACGTTGGTTTTATAACCCACATATTCTCAATGCAAGCCTCTCTTATGAGAAGTCTATCATCTGTATATTGTAGATAGATAGAAAACAGAGTGATAGACTGAAAGATTGACAAACTAATAGACTTACAGACTGTCAAACACACATACATAGATAGATAGATGGAAAGAGAGATAGACAAACAAAGAGACATATTGAAAGATTGACAACTTGACAGATTGACAACTTGACAGATTGTCAAACAAGCATACACACAAAGATAAATAGATAGATAGGGAGATAAACAAACAAACAAAAAGATAGACACAAAGACAAACAGAGAGACTGAAAAACAGACAGAAACACAAACAAACACAAAGACAACCAGACACAAGGGCAAAAAGATAGACAGATGGATATACAAACACAAAGACAAATAGACTAATAGATAAACAAAAGAACAAAAAGACAGTCGAACAGATAGATAGACAAATAGAAAGATAGATAAACAAAAACACAAAAAGACATATAGACAGACATAAAGACAAATTAAAAGATAGACAAATAGAGAAAGAGACAAACAAACAAATAAAAATACAGACAAACCGACAAATAGAAACATAGAAAGACATATAGACAGACAAATAAAAAGATATGTAGACATATAGACAAATAGACAGAAAGATTGACAGATAAACTAATAGGCAGACATAAATATATAGATTGACAGACACACAAACAGACATGTAGACTTAAAGACAGATAAATAGACCCCTACAAATACCCTCAATCTTTCTACTTTACTCCTACAAACCAACAAATAGAAACATAGAAAGACATATAGACAGAGAGGTTGAGAGATAAACTAATAGGCAGACATAAATATATATAGATTGACAGACACAAATAGATATGTAGACTTAAAGACAGATAAATAGACCCCTACAAATACCCTCAATCTTTCTACTTTACTCCTACAAATATCCACTTGAATTATAGGACACCAATTTACCAAGATTGGTTGGTTTTCAAAGAACACACAAATCCATATTTGACCTCTCCATCTAGAATCAAATTAAAATTTCCCTAATATATAATCGAGGAAATCCCAATTAAAAGATATCACAAACCTTCTTAAACTCCACCTTAAATATAATACACTCTTTCTAATTTTTCTTCCTCAATCCTACTAATTCATTTACCACAACATCTTATCCACAACATGTCTTTCCTAAATGAAAATTAATTTGTTAGTGGAAATTAAATTGTTTATAACCAATCACATTCTTTTAGCCATCAACTTATATTGACAATATATAGGACAAAAATGTTTTAGAGATTGAAGACTCGCTGGCTTAGAAATTAAAAAATTTATCTACTGATTTTTCTCATCGAACATTTTATGTTTTAAGTAAATGATAGTAAATACTAGTATTGGTATTTTATGGATATGTAGAGGGGTTGACCAATGTTTGGAGTTGAATGAGAGTCATGGTCAATTCATGCATACATTTTCAAGCTGGTTGCTTCCACTATATTTCTCGCCAACTACCTCATCTTTGTTTTGGTCCAATTCCATCCACTCATCTACCAACCAAGAAACACAAAATCCAACAATCCTATAGTGCCACGTTGCAAAATCATAACCACTCAATAGTAAGTGATAATCAAACGGCCATAATTAATTTTCAACCAACCCACCTTTATTTTCACCTTGTCTATCCTCACCTACCAAACTCACACATCACACCAACAAACACACACACACATGCAATATAGAATACTATAATATTTATTATTAATATCATAAATAATAATAATAATAATAATAATAATAATAATGAAGTCTATCTCCAAAAAAACCTCTATATAAACCTCAACTACTCTTCCTACACCTCTCAAGAAATTATTCACAACTCTTAATTTCTTATAATATAATATCATTTATTTTTCCTACTTTCCATTCTCTCAAAATTTTAGCTACCACACAACACAACAAAGGAACAAAATATTATTAGCATTAATTAAGATCAATATGGAAGCAACAATAAACATGACAAAAACCAACGGTAATGATTCATTCTGTTTGATCAAGAATGCTAACAACACGAAAGTGATCAATGGTGGAGATCCTTTGAATTGGGGTGTAGCGGCGGAGGCCATGAAGGGAAGCCACTTAGATGAGGTGAAGCGTATGGTGGAGGACTACCGGAAACCGGTGGTTCGTCTAGGTGGTGAGACGCTGACGATTTCTCAGGTGGCTGCCATTGCCACACATGACCATGGTGTGACGGTCGAGCTTTCGGAATCTTCAAGGGCCGGCGTTAAGGCAAGTAGTGATTGGGTTATGGAGAGTATGAATAACGGCACTGACAGTTACGGTGTCACTACCGGGTTTGGCGCCACGTCACACCGGAGAACCAAACAGGGTGGTGCTTTGCAAAAAGAGCTCATAAGGTAATAATTATATACTTTTTTGTTTTATTCATATGATCCCTTTTTGTGGATGATATTTTGCATATGTCATGTTTTTTTCGAAGAGTACATTAGCTAATTGTAACGTTTAATTTGTTAATAAATATTAAAAGTGTAACTTGTGAATGTACTACTTTTAAATAAAAACAAGTGGTAGGGTATGCTACCACTATATCTGTTTTTTTTTTTACATAACCAAACTGTTAATTATTTTACATAAAAAAAATAATAACTGTTCATATATAAGTGTGTTCCCGTTTAGTTTTAGGAGAATTGTTTTTTTTGAAAGTAAGCATAAGTGCTGTCGTTCCTTTTTTTTTT